>LQNS02277220.1:3320997-3341949 GCA_001587735.2 Parhyale hawaiensis | reverse complement strand
TGGGGCGATAATGGTTGTGTACAGAACACAGAGCTAATATTCCAAGCTAAAAACGACGGAGACTATCATCATCAGATGAATGCCACACTTTTGAAGAAAGGTTTCGAAAGCAACTCCTTCCAAATTTTTCACTTAACTTGGTAATTGTCATGGACAACGCATCTTATTGCTCCGTGCAGCTTGAAAGAAGGCCTCCTACGTACATAATGGAGGAAATCAGATTTACCTCCAGAGAACGCTGCCAAAGCACCATTGCAGGAGCTCGCAAAGAAGATGAATGTAACGACTACATACGTAATTGACGAAACTGCAGAAGAAGCAGATCGAGCATCGGGTTTTGAGATTACCTCCTTACCATTGTCATTACCATCCAACTGAGCTCATATGGGAGCAAGTGAAGATCGTTACGTAGCCAAAAATAACACGTTTAAAATGGGTGACCATAGAGTTGTAGAGAAAGAGTCTCTCAGTCTTATAATTGGATGGAAGCAGTGCAACATGCAGAACGATAATTGCAACATGAAGATAGGATATAGCAGCAGAAAACTTCGTTGAATCATTCGTAATCAACATAACAAAGTCTTTTGATTCAGAACGCAGCGATTAATTCCACACAGTGAATAGAGGACTAGACTTACTGAGGAAACCTCTACAAAACACGAGCCAAGACTTTTACTTCAAGGAGGAGTGAAAATAAGTCAAACCTTCATATGTTATTCAATGCACGCACACACACATAATATAAACTCCTTTATGAATACACCTGGGGATCAACGTATATTTCAAAAAATTTATATATATACGTTCAACTGATAATATAATTTATTAAATGCGAATTAGTAAGTGAGCAAGGTATTCATTGCATCTGATATTACTCATACATGTATATGTCCCTAATAAAACCTATACCGGTAGAATAAATGTTACCTCTGTTGTCATTGCTATTTCAAAATTTTTAATATAGTCCTTTGAAATAAGTTTCGTTTTCTATTCTTCTGACTGAAAGTACGCATGCTGGATAATTAGTGGTAGTTGTGGCACTGTTGCAGTCACGCCCACAGCGTAAAGCGATCGTCCATTGGCTGTAGTAGTGAACTGTAGATTACAATCATGAGGCAGATAGACTACAACCTTGTATCATGGTTGTAAAATACAACAATATAAGTTTGACGATATTGTAACGTTAATAAATCTGGACCCAGGGCACGAAGTACCGACTGAACTGACAAGTTCTGCATCTAACACTCTCCAAAGTGGAAGAGTGTGCGTCAACCGCAGCACGTGTAATCCTCATTGAGACCATGAGGGCCGGGACAGAAGAATACAACCAATGTCTTTCATTGTTGCACACCTTATAAAACATACAGAGACCGGCCATCTCTCTCCCTTGTGACGAATTCACCAGATCATTGTCGGTGCACGGCCTGCTAGCTGAACTACATATCACGTCGGTACAGCAGACGCGAGTGACTGTCAGCAGCTGAAGCCCAAACCGGTGAGCAATACTCCAACACAGGCAGTAAGAAAGCATAAAAAACATCTGTGGACAATCTCACTGTCACCAAAAATAGAATTCACCTAACGCAGGAGCCCAATCTTACTGGAAGCACGTGACACCAGTCGCCTAATATGCAGCTCGAAGATAAGCTTCTTATAAAAGACACCACCGAGAATCTCCAAGGAACTAGATTCCTGAAGCAAAGTGTCATCTATCTTCAGATGTGGATGCTGCGGTGAATGTGTCCGAGACCGACTGACAATCATAGACAGGGTCTTCATGTATTCAGCTTCATACTCCAGGCCGAGCAACATGCACTAATGTACGACAAATCCCTATTCAGATACTCGGCAATGTTATTACGCATGCTGGGGTAGTTATCACCGCTATCAAGGTAGAAGTCAGTATACTTGATCATCGTGTTCTCTAGCGAAGAGAGCATGTCACTAGTATATTGAACGAACAGCACCAGTCCAAGTACGCTACCGTGATGGACGCCAGACTCCACTGCGACTGAGGCACTCAAAAAACCGTTACCAGACACACTCTGCGTTCGCTCAGAAACAAAATCACGAATGATTGAAAGAACCCTACCAGTCACACCAAACGACTAAAATTTGTACAATTGACCCTTGTGGCTGACCCTGCTAAACGCCGCGCTAAAATCCAACTGTACAAAACGTGCATCAAACCCACAATCCAGCGCAGATTGCAAATAGTGTGACACTGGTAGCAGTGCTTCACAACAACCCAAACCAGTTCTGTACTAAAACTGGCCAGTAGGCAACAAACCCGTAGCCTCAGCAGGCCGTCCAAGCTTAGAAGCGACCAATTTCTCGAACACCTTCGACAGGGCGTCAGCGTAGTAGGTCGGTATTTGGCGACATGGGGCAATACTGGACCCTTGAGAATGGGAGTAATATTCCCAGTACGCCAACAAGGGGGGAAATTCCCTATCCGTATCAGACGCCGGAAGATCACTCGAAACTTAGGAGTGAGAACGTCAGGAAGCTGCTTATCAACAGAGGAAACATACCCACATGGTCCACACTTCTATAAAGATCAAGACCCTTAAGCAGCACCTGGATAGTAACAGTTCTGAACGCTAAAGAGGTTAAGTGAGGTTCAGGGTGACATCCATGAGACAATGACATCACATCTTTGCTCTGCTTCCCATCAAAGTAAACCCACAAGAGTTCCGCCCTAGCCTAGGGATCAGCAATGATACCTCCTCCTGAACGAAACAGAGGCGGCAACGAAGGTTCAGCACCGAAAACTGAACCCTTTAGCTCACTCCAGCAACGATGTGAATGATCAATACTCAGTAGAGACTCCCTCGAACACTGCCTTTGACAATGCTATGACCTCTCATACACACGTCTGGCCTCAGCCCTACGATCCACTTATGTCTGCCACAACGTACGATCACGCGAACGCCGCCAAGCCTGATAAGCCGCTTGTTTAGCTTCAAAAACTAACCGATACTGGTCGTCAAACCACGGTTTGTACCGAAACATTAAAAAGTAGTCATCTTCGGGACATACCTCTCCAAAATAAACCCAGTCAATTCGTTAAGCTCAGAGATAGGATTATCACTACAAATAATCTGGCGCCAGGGTAACGCAATTACTGCATCAGTAATAGCATCCCAACTAGCCCTGCTCTTGAAAAACACCACTCTTCTAGAGCCTACCACATGAATAACCAGGTTCAGGTTCAATGACACAACAGGAAGTGAGTGGTCTGAAAAGCCAATAGGGGAGCCAACTGACACAGTCATCAAGTCCGGGACATCAGTCACAATGAGGTTGAGACAATTGCCAGCAATATGCGTGGACTAATGAACTAGCTGCACACAACTAGATAAGGTGCAGAAATCTAAAGCAGCATCACAATGGCGATCAGTCGGTGACACAGATCCCAACCAATCCCTTCGGTGGGCATTAATCTCCCCACAAAAACAAACGCTGACTTAGGATCCTTACTCTGGATTGAGGCTATCGCCGTCAGCAAACAGTTATACTGAGAGTCATCAGTTGTAGAGTTCCGATATAAGGAGAATAAATTAAAATTACTCAGACGGCCACAAACCCTCACAACTATGAACTCATGACAAGTACATTCGTGCACTGACTGCCGGTAAGCGCAGAAACCATTCCGGACATAGACGGCCATGCCGCGAAATCCTGGCCCTGATCCCACCAGCCGGCAAAAAGGGGACTAGAAACCCCCCAAAGCAAGCTCCGAGTCGTGCCTCCTACCCGACAGCGACGTCTCGGAACAGCACACGACATCCACACCTCGGGGCACAAACGCAAGCTCCGCGAAGTTCCCATACAGTCCTCTAATATTAAAATAAAGGAGACGACACCCCCGACCCGTTCCCGGGTTACTCCCCACGCCACCAAAAAGTAGAAGCGAAATGGAGATAGGAACAGCTATACAAAAATTTACAGAAAAATACAGAAATATGCAGAAATGTACAACATAGGTGAAAGAAATCTCATAAACAAATGATCGGCATAGGCAGAAGTACGATCCACTCGGCAGAGCTGCATACCTAGCAATGCTTACACAACCCCCAGGATACCAGGTTACGGGGGACGATAGTCACAGTGGACACGTGGTTTCGTCGGTGGGGCCAGTAGATTGTTATGCCCAATGGTATGTCTTTTTATGCAACAAATTTGTTGCATCACACGTCGCTTGTTGCTTTCATGAGGCCCCGGCCTTACTTTCACAGGAGCAACGGGATATGAGGGTGAGCAGTTCGCATGTCGCTCATACTACCGTATCTATGGTGCCGAGTTTTATATATTTCGAGACAACGAGTGAGCTGCTCACCCTCCCGTCAAGTTGCACGTGCGAATGTATATGTGCCTCGGTAATAAGTGAACTAGAAGACTCCCTAGTTTTAGGATGACATTTTTCTAAATGAAAACGAAATCAGCAAAAGTTAACGTCTCTCGACTACGTAACAAACTTACGCTTTTCGGTAATTGTACAGATGCTTCAGGCCAATTCCCCGCATCTGAACAGTTTCTTAAAGGCAGTGCCATTGTTACGCACAGTTTGTGTAATTATTCTTTATTTGTCCTTTCCAGTATGCTCACACATTTAGCAAATATCAGTTACGTCTTTGACGGTCAATGTCCAATATGTTGGAACCAATACATGTAATAAATCGCAAGAAATGGCATAGGTCTATAAAGTCCTTGCGACTATCAATGTCCAGTTTGTAAAAGGTAACTAATACATACATTAAGCAGCAAGAAATAATTGGCCTTTATCACTGAAAGATACGACACGCTGTAATATTGTGCGAAGTTCCAAGAATATGCACTTCAGTTACATTCTGGCGTCGCTGCTATAGAAGAAAATTACTCTAATGCTTTCCCTTTGGCAGCGAACACAAAAAAGACAATTGATTTGACGGCGCTCACAGAAAACTCCCTATCTCAATTTCCTTCTATGGTAAAACGGTAATTCGATTTGCCATGTCTACTTACAAAGCGATAATATGGTCATGGTATGGAAAATTGTCATACGAGTAAAATTTCAAAAATCATTATAGCATCTCTTCAGGTATATGCCATTGCTTTTCAGGGTCAAAAATTGGTACAGAGCTTAGAAATTCGCTCAATATAGGGAATTTAGCGTGTTACTGAGGCACTAATTTTTTGCTGCACAGACAGACAATGGTTTGTCAAAATGCTATGAACGTCCTTATCCAGCAAACATGGCATTGACTGAGGACTCAACTACTTGTTAATCAAAGTATAGTAACGTGTCCGTACCTTATTGATAGCGCATTAGCTAAGCACTCAGTTAAAGGTTCTTCAAAGTACAATTCCCCGTCAGCACCCAGCAGATAGCGCAGTTACAGTGTGCTCTTAATTATTGGTACGTTAGTGCACTGACAAACTCGTCACAAGCTCACTGCTATCTCTCTTACTGCAAAATGTCTGCCGTTGGCGCGAGACTGTTTGACAGTTTCAGTCTTATCACCTGTCGAGCTGTCTGTTCTCTTCACTCCACTTCAAAATTGTTCAGGCAGCGACTTCACTCGAGGCACGTAGTAATTTACTTAAATATTTGAAAAATCATCGTCAATAATTACACACATACAAACCTAAATAGATATATATTACGTAAGCAAATATCTGGCACGATATTTATCGCCAGTATATCAGAAGATTTAAAGTATTGAAGGAGTGCACTGTATTTTAAATGCACAAACCCTCGTAAGTATGTCAAATAATGATGATATTTGGTAAAAGAAAACTGTAACTACCTGCATGCCCTATTGAGGGTAGGCATTGCCTTCTTGCACAGCACATACCTGATATATTATGTATTTCATTTATTTATTTAACATTTATTTCTCCACAGGCGGGAGGTGTTCTTGGATTATTATATTACAGCTTACCTAAAAAATTGCGTGTACATTAATTTCTTTGCAATATTACAGCCATAAATTCACAACCTAATCTGCATGGCTCAGTGCCATCACATACCAAATGAGTTAACTAAACTGGCTCCGCAGTAGTGCTCCGCAGTAGTGCTTCTCAGCAAGAATTGCAGCCAGCTGCAACATCCCCTGCAGAAAAGGCACTCAGGACAGTCCTTGGGTTCGTTCGTTCATCAATTGAAACTAGCACAGAATAGGATTAGAAAAGCAGGCCCAATTCAATGCATGATAATAATAAGCTAATAACTGTAACATGAGCTCACGCAGTTTTGGAATGTAACGCATGGTTGCCATTGAGGGTAACTCCATATAACCAAAAATGCAAGTAGTAATTCTGCCAATATTGTAGCTNAAGCAGTCCCAATTCAATGCATGATAATAATAAGCTAATAACTGTAACATGAGCTCACGCAGTTTTGGAATGTAACGCATGGTTGCCATTGAGGGTAACTCCATATAACCAAAAATGCAAGTAGTAATTCTACCAATATTGTAGCTTATTACATGAAAATTTGGCAAATGCAGTTTTTTCTTCCCGATGAGACATCTGCATGACTTAACACTATTTCACCTGATTGACTAAATACTATTACATAAAATATTATTCAATAGGTATGACCAGGAAGCAAAGAGCATAACGGGAGGACTCACGAGAAATTAGCACCAAAAGGTGACGTCATCATCGACGAATCTATGGCTGAGCAGCCTAGAAGTATTCGAACTAATTTAACCCAAAAAATCTTCTTAAATTGCAAATTTCATGTAGCGTACAAATAAATTAACATAATATATGTATACTAATTTAGCAACCATCTATATAAGATTACAGTGCATGCTGGTGGAAACTTTCACAGCACTAGCGCCGAATTTGTTCCTTTTCGGCGACCTTATTTAACTTCTTTTTTCTTGATTGAAGCCTTATTTACACTTCATATTCAGTTCACAAGGCTCTTCACAGAACATTTTATTCGTTACCAACGAATATAAGCAGCATTATAGCCAATTCTGTACGCGAGAGAAACCACAGTAACAGCTAGTCTACTGCACTTGGCGACAACATTTTACGGTATTTTGCAGCTCAAGTCGCTGGCCAGTCATCAGTGGGAGACAGAATGAAATAAATCGAAAAAATACTGTGATGTGTTTAAGAAAACAACCTACGAAGGCCTGAGGTCCTACTCTCAAATACTTCGACTCGTCGATGTGATGTAAATTTGCTACGTGTGGTCACAGCTGAGTGTTATTTTAGTCGTATTGAGTCCTCCCGTTGCACTCTTTGCTTCCTGGGTATGACAGTACCATACAGCACGACCTACAGTATAAACATGCAGTTTTAAATCATGTATTTATATCTCATAATAGGACGCTTTTTATCAACTGAATTATCATTTGACAGTTAATCATTTGATTTGTTCAACCACCGCTTCCGCCAAAAGGCGATCCGCAGAATGATGGTAGTCGGCCAGGAGGAGCAATATATGCATACATATAGATCAAGTCTCTCTGAAAAAGTCCCGTTGTAGGCATGTCGTTGAAGCCATTAAAGTACTTGAATCCCTCTATTAGTTGCTCCCTGAGTCATCTTTGCTTGAGAGAGATGAGTCCCACTTCCTGTAGGCGACACTCTTATGGCTGGTGCCACAGCTGAAGTGTCACTTTTGTTGCTCTGCTTTGGATTATTTCCATTTGATCGAGATTGTAGCACTGATTTGCCGACCAGAACTGAACAGCAAATTTTAAATGTGGGTACACTAATGCTTTGTACAAAGGAATGATTATGTCTTTGGATTTGTGCTAAAAATTCCTGGAAATGAATCCCAGTACTCTACTTGCCTTTTCCACACTCTTGTCAAATTGTTCACTGTGTTGTAGTTTGTTTGTGATAGTTATTCCCATGTCACGTTGTAGGGTGGCAGCTGCCAATTCTATCCTGTTCTCCTGCCCTCTGGATAACTTTGGCTTTTAACATTAAATAAATTTTCTGTAAATTTGCGGCTTCTTTGGCATTAAACAATTCTATAAATATACGAACGCGGCCTGGCCAGTATATTTTTTAGTAGTTACCATATATACCATACTATCTAGAATATGCATAGGTATTTTGGAAATCAAGTCAGGGCTGAAACTGGGGACCTTCTGCTTACCACGCCTACAATTCATTACTTAATCCCCGGTATTTATTTCAGGTAAACCCAAAGGTAGACGACTGTCTACTGCATAATATATATATATTATATGTTTTGTGAAGCGCTATCACTTTCCAAACAATGTAAATTAATGACGCAGAGGCGAGTACGAACATGTAGTGACAATAGGCACAAATGAATGAGTAACAAATCACGGAGCTGTGCGCAGCCCTCTTCTGAGACTATCGTGACCTCGGACACAGCCCCCTGTCCTGCGGTCCTATTAATTAACGTAGAAAATACAATATATGTAAAAAATGCTGCTGTTTGAGTCCTAGTTTAAATCAATTTAATGAAACATGCCGTGTTGGGTATAAACATTCGAACTGCCAGCTGTGGCTGTTGGTTTCTCCATCACTGCATGAACATGACCGTCTTTGTTTACCTTTTTTTGTTTTGTGCTGGTAATTTCCCAATCGGAAATTTATAGGCATTTGTCGGCTGCGTACGAGCAAATAGTGAGCAGCATCGCATAACATCGGATAAATGCCTATAAATTTCTGATCGGGTTTGGGGAAGCAATCATTTCAATATTGAAGCCTTAGTTTACCCTTTGCAGTTTAAAACCGAGAATATTAGGAAGGAAATGTCATTTTCAAGAAAAGCCCGTAAGATGCCCGTAAACTTCTCAGTTGATGACTCGGCCATGCTGCCCTACTGAAATTTTTATCATCATATGTCGTAGAGAAGCGAGAGCTGATCGTCGGGTGACAATACTGAAGGGACTCAAATGTTACCCTTCGATGAATCCCAGGGCAAGTTTATCAAGTGTATTTTCTATAATTCCGCTCATAGCACCAATAGTACAATTGCTATGGGAAAAAGTAAGACCGCAATATAAAATTTTAACACGTGGGACTCATCACATAGGAAAACTAAGATGAAATCAGGCAATGCAAGATAGGTGGGATCTTTCCCGTATCACGGCCGCATCTGAACACCACTGTATTCTTGTTCCATTCTGCAGGATTTACAAGAAAAAGAATCTAACCTCATTCACAATCAAATCTAACCAAAATTTACTATCTAAACTATATTATTTAAATCCTGTCTCAACTGTCTCTCACGTTAAAGTCTATGTACAGTATTTCGAATAGTGCCAGTCCTTCGAGAAACACACTTTAGTTCATGATAGAAGGTTTAACAAAGCTAGGTTACCTCGCTGAAAGGCTTTTTTTCCCATAAGAATACAAATTTTTGAAGAGAGAGCCAATGAATTTAACTAGCATTCGGGTTGCAATAGGTAAATCATGTTTTAGATGCGAACTTCAGACAGATAAAACCCGAGAATGGGTGACGAAGAAGCTATGAAGTTTTGCTGCACCACCCTCGTCTTGCTTTGAAATGAAGAGTGATACTCCGACACAGGGATGGGCGACACTCGCAAACTGCTGTCCTAAAAGATAGCCGAGGCGGCCTTTGCCTCAGCTCCTTGTTTTCTGTCTAGTCGTCAAGACAAGTTTGGTGGCGTCGTTAGAGCAAGTTAGGTCGTCCACTTGTGCTCCGCGTGCTGGGAAGTGGCCAGTCCTTGCAAGTCCTCAGCAGTCAACAACTTTGCCAGCTTGGCTTTCATGGCTTGTCCAGTGTTGTGAAACCTGCTGGTCAGCAGTCGTGATTTAGCAAAAATTTGGGAAGTTTTAGAAAGTGGTTAACTGAAATAACCCACAACTTACCGTAATATTTTGGTGAGATATTGCTATCAAGGGTTATTTGAACCAGTTATGAAACCTGCCGGCGATGAATCCTTAATTACCAAAAGAAAACCGTCAATTCTTAGAAAATGGTTTCTTAAAACAAGCAAAGTACATTTATAACTGAAAATAATTACGCTAATTGCTGTGAAACATTATTGACGTTCGTTGGTTCTTACAACAAGCTGTGAATTCTGCTCGTCATCGATCTTAATTTAGCCTTAAAGAAAACTGTGAATGATTATAGAACAGACAGAGAACAGAATTGGTGGTTGAACTAAACTGCATTGTTTTGTAAGGGAAATAATTGCTTATTTGCCTATTTCTAGTAACTCGCTCTCTGTGAGCACCCAAAAGCTATTCAGCATTCATCTACTGTCTTCAGTTATTGTTCTGGATCTTCCTTAACAGTTGGGAGTCAGCTCAGAACTCTTACCTCTCTGTAAGTTTATTTTATCTCTAAAGACAATACCAATGATGATAATGATTGTAATAATAATAACCAGGAAGCTCATGACCATCTATCAAGCCCTACACCCAAGATCAAGTGTAGACAGACTTTACATTAACAGAAGAGAAGGGGGCCGTGGCCTCATCAGCGTCGAGGAATGCGTCGAAGCGGAAAAATGTGCTCTCTCCACCACTTCAAACAGAGCGACGACCCGTGGGCACGCTGCTTAGTCGAGGCGAAGTTGCTGAAAGAGACCGAAACGGCTAACCAGTTCAAACAGCGATGACGCCTCGATCGAACCAACAAGTGGAAGAGCGTGAAGATGGCCGGCCAGTACCTCGAAGCTGTTCAGGACAAAATCGCACCAGACTCTTGGAACTGGCGTCTGAGGGGTGAGCTTAAACGGGAAGCAGGAGGCACCATCCTGGCAGCTCAAGAGCAAGCCCTCAGAACCAGGTATATCCAAATCAAGATCGACAAGAGAAACGTCCCTAGTACCTGTAGAATTTGCAGGAGCTCGGATGAAACCATCAACCACGTGATAAGCGAATGCGGAGTGCTGGTGCAGAAGGAGTACAAGCGCAGGCACGACAACGTTGCCCAACACCTTGACTGGACCCTCCTGCGAATCCATAACTTCCCGGTCAGTAAGAGGTGGTACGAGCACGAACCCGCGCCCGTAGTTGAAAACGAAACCGTGCAGATCTACTGGGACAAGCGGATGGAGACTGATCGAGTACTTCACGCCAATCGACCGGCTATCGTCATCAAAAACAAACAGGAGTAGTCGGCCAAACTGATCGACGTCTCAGTCCCCTTCGACTCCAGAATCGTGGACAAGGAAGCGGAGAAGAAGGAAAAGTATTGTGACCTTGCCATCGAACTCCATAGACTGTGGCAGATGAAGGTGAACGTCGTTTCAGTGGTCATCGGAGCTCTGGGGGCAATGTCCAAGAATCTCAAGACTGCCCTACGAGAGCTGAAGTGCGGCCATCTCCACCCAGGAACCCTCTAGAAAAGCGGTCTGCTTGGAACAGCGCACATAATTCGTAAAGTGCTCTGAGCCTTAGGTCGCGGGAAGTGATCCGGCGCCAGAGTGTAGAGCTGGACATCGCTCAACCAATCCCTTTTTGGGTTGTGAAATCCCCTCGATAATAACTAGAGCGCTTTTCGAGCACATACCCCCATCCGAGGCAACGGTGACGAAAAATTGAAATTGGCTCTGAAAACATAATTTTATTTGTATCTACCCCAAAATCTAATGAATTGTGCTTTTTGATAGTATTAACAGTCTCTGTAATTTTCTTGAAAATCCGCTTGTAACTTTTTAAGTTATACTGCTAACAAACATTAATACAAACAATTCAAACATACAAACGAACCAACCGATCTGCACCAAAATTTAATTATTCAACATTACTAAAATCTCCTGTGAATTTTATAAATATCTATTCAGAATTTTTGAGTTATTGCGCTAACATGCATAAAATCAAACACCGCGAGAAACACACGAGCAATCATCCAGATCATTAAAAAAATTTGGCCATTTACTCTTCATAGTAAAGCTAACAACTGATGTAAATTTCATAAAAAAACATCCATAACTTTTTAAATTATGGCATTGATAAAAATGAGGCAGACAAACAAACGGAACTTCATCAAAAGTTTATCATCATTCTGTTCCTCCTAACATAATTAACAGTCCCTGTGCATTTCATCAAAATCCGTCCTTAACTTTTTGAGTTATCTTGATGACAGACAGACAGACAGAGGGAATACCAAACAGAGAGACAAACCCGACGAAATCATAACCTTCTCGGCGAAAGTAATAATAATAATAATAAAGTTTACTAACAAGTCGATAGCGCAATAAAATAAGACCATCAATGAACAACCAGCACTTATCGAGGGTGCACTGTGCTGCCAACCCTAATTGTGACAATAGTATTGCGTTAAGACTTTTGATAGTTCATTTAAAGCAAATTAAAGCGGTGAACGTCAATGCAGTCTAATATTCTGTTTGAGCGCTCAGTAGCTGCAGGAGTGAGCTCCCATGCGGTAGTGTTTCATGCGGATTACATCATCCAGGCTCGTCGTCGCCTGCGGCAGCGAAGCGATAGCTGGGCTCCATTGGCAACAGTGCAAGTCTCTACTCGTGTACCCGCGGCCCGCGAACGTTATTTGTTCGGGACTCAGTGCCTCTTAAACTCTTGTCCTGGAGGTTGTGCTATGCTGTAAGCTGTGTGTTTCCGTAGGAACCCAAGCGTTATTAGTGGAACAGAGCGTCAAGGATGTTTTACATTTCTAAGAGCTATTTGTCAAGGTGATGGTGACCTTCTTGCTTAAAGTGTTGCTAAAGTTTTGCTGACGCCAGTTGTGTCCTAAAATTCTCTGAAAAATATGGGCGCATCAAGTCCGCAGTTTTGCCAATACTAGGAACTTTACCTGCGGAAACAAGGTTGTCAAGACTTGATTTCATGACAGCTTAGCGGTATTGAGGCAACGATGCTGAATCTGAAGAAAAACTTCAGTAATTCGGACTGGTCATTTCAAAGGAAGACTAATGATCTCCGCCAAGGAGGTTATATTTTTGTCGTGTTTTTCCGTTTGTCTATCTCCAAGATTGCTCAAAAAATTATGAACGGATCTCTACAAAATTTTCAGGGAATGTTAAGTCCAATGCAGATGAGAAGCAAGATTGCCAAAAGCGCTATTCCGCAAGCAAATGCTCTAGCTCCAAGGGTGAATTCAGCACGATGGATCTAGGTCAATCTTTTTCGCAGCTTTTGAGCAATTCAAAGCAACTTGCCGTGTTATTTTCCCTGTAATCAATTCTCTACTACGTACGTAATGCCACCGCTTGTCTTGAAGATTTGCTCTAAATGCCGTCAATTGTAACTGCAATGTCAAAAGTATGAAATGAATTTGTCTTCAGGATAAAAAGATGACAGCTAGCAGAAGACGTACATGTCAAAGCTTCGTTTACAAGCTACAAGATCGTACAAAATCATCAGTCGGCTGGTAAACAAACAATAGAACAAATTAAAGTAATATTTACTATTTTATTCTTTATGCAACTTGTGATAATTTTACCCTAAATTTTTGCCACCGCAAATAGCTTGTGTTACTGCGTGTGCATTAACATCTCGCGGCAAGCTGGATCTATACACAAAATTGTCCTGTTGAAATAAGCGAAGATGTCGCTCATCTGCCGACGACTTTAGATATGTTAACAGTAACAGATGATAAACTTTTGGTGAAAATTCGTTCATTTGCTTGTTTGTCAATTTTTTCTTAGTACCATAACTAAAAAAGTTACGGAAGGATTTTCATGAAATTTACATGAGTTGTTAGGTATATTACAAAGAGCAAAGGACCAAAATTTTGCGATGATCTGTTCGTTCGTTTGTTTGTCGCTGTGTTTCATTTTCTGCTTGTTGGCACAATAACTAAAAAATTTATGGATAAATCTTTATGAAATTTACAGGAACAGTTAGCAGTGATAAAATACATAAATATTTATGTTTTGGTGATAATCGGAGCCACATGGCATGTACCCCATCTCACACTCTTCAGGCGGGTCTTTTCAACTTTTAGAGGACCTCAGCATTGAGATGGGATTGGTCCAGTTGGTGGCTGACGTTACTTCTGAAAAAAACATTGTGGACCTCGTGTTCACCAATGATCCAGACATGGTCTCTGATGTTAGAGCGAGTCCTTCCAAGTACTCTGATCATCATTTTATTGAAGTGGCCACAAGGTTACCTCTTGATGCAGACCAAAAGGTTGCTTCAAAAGAAAGAGTAGGCATCTCAAAATTCATTTTTGGGGACCAGTATTGGCCCATAGTTAGTTTTATGATTGAACAAGCAAATTTGGTGCAAATCGTGGAGGAGAAGCAAAATCTTGAAGAAGCTTATGGGGCATGTCTGAGAGAGTTGGAGGACATTTGTAATGTTCTAGACATCCCAGTTCATTCCACAAAAGCAGGAGGCCCTCACATTATTCCAAAGTACAGGAAGAAAATGTTTAAAAAGAGAGCATCTTTGGCAAAGTCTCTGCAATCCTGCAGAAACCTATTAAGAAAAGCTTCTTTGGTGTCCATGTTAGGAGGGATAGATATTAGAATCAACGACTCTATAGAGGGTGAACGAGACTGGAAAGAGGAGCGGGTAATTCAACAAGTGAAGACCAACACGAAGCCATTCTTTACTTATGCCAACTCCATGAGGAAGAGTGCTTCAAAAGTTGGAACCCTTAGCTGGCAAGGAGAAGAGGTCACCCACAACCTGGCCATGGCCAATGTGCTTGCAGAGCAGTTCACCAATGTTTTCTCTGAACCTCTGCAATTCCCTTTTCGCGAGACCCCAAGCAGAGAAGAGGTTTTAACTCACCTGGAGGCAAGTGAGGAGGATATTCTGGAGTACATCAATCAATTGAACATGTCAAGCTTTCCGGGTCCAGATGGGATGACCTGCCAATCTTTACAAAAGTGTAAGCATTCTTTGGCTCCGGTGCTTTCTCTTCTGTTCAATAAGTCTGTGAACATGGCATCCATTCCAAACACTCATAAGATGACTCATATCACCCCTCTTTTCAAGGGTGGAGACACCAGTGACCCTGGCTGTTATAGACCTGTTTCTGTGACTTCCAATGTAGCCAAGGTGAGTGAGAGGGTTACAAGGAAGACGATCATGAGGTTTTTGTTGGCTAGGGGACTACTCCCAGCTCATCAACATGGTTTCTTGGAGCACCGTAGTACAACGATCCAACTCATCGAGCACTTGGACAAGGTATTAGAGCTCTTGAGAGATCATGAGAGTGTAGATGTGCTATATCTTGACTTTGCCAAGGCCTTTGATAAGGTGGATCATAGGCTTCTTCTTCAGAGGCTTGAAGATCTTGGCATCAAGGGCATGGATAGCAGCCTTTCTCATTGGCAGAAAGCAGAGGGTGAGGGTCACCGGTGTACTCAGTAAGGAGACTGAGGTGAGGTCCGGTATACCTCAGGGCACTATTTTGGGACCTTTGCTCTTCATCCTTTTTATAGCACCAATGGCCAACTTGCCTCAACACAGCAGCATCCCATCTTATGCTGATAACACTAAACTTGCCTATGGCAGAGAGAAGACGACCCAACTATCATTACAGAGTGACCTTCATGCCATCTACAACTGGGTAGAGCTCAACAACATGGCCTTTAATGGCACTAAGTTCAAGGTCATAACTTATGGAGAGAGTGAGCCTTCCCAATATTTAGACCCCCAAGGCAAAGCCATAGAGCAAGTGTCTTCTATTAAGGACCTTGGTGTGGTGCTAGAAAACAGTGGGAAGTATGAAATCCATGTCAATGAAAAGGTGTCCAAGGCAGCTTAGATGTGTGGCTGGATATTGCGAGTGTTTAAAACCAGAGACAAAACTCCACTACTCACTTTGGATAGAGCTCTGGTGCTGCCGCACTTAGACTATTGTTCCCTTGTTTGGTCTCCACGAAAGGCCACCCAGTTACAGAAAATGGAACGAGTTCAAAGACTACTCACTAGACAAATAAGTGGTACGACTAACATGAACTACTGGAACAGACTTCAATATTTGGGATTTTTCAGTGTACAAAGGAGAATGGAGAGGTGCAATATTATATATGTGTTCAATTGTCTCCACAATTTGATTCCAAACCCTGGCCTAACTTTCAATTACAGCCAGAGAAAAGGCATAACGTGTAATGTATTGGTCCCTCCTAGCATCCAAAAGCATTGTTCTAAAGCTATTCAAAACCATTTAGTTTTGTATCGAGGCCCAAGTCTCTTCAATGTCATGCCTTCCAATATTAGAAAGATGTACACTACTGCCAACCCCCTTGGAGCCTTCAAATCGGAACTAGATCAATATCTATGCCAAGTGCCTGACCAACCCACTATTCAGGGCCTTCCTAGACCCTCCAATTCTAATTCTACCTTGGACCAGATTTATTACGTCACATGACTATTTTTTACCACACTGACTTGTTTGTGTTGTATAAACCTGTAATTTTTAGGATGTGACACCTTATTTTTCACTGTAAATTTTATTTTTTCCTGGACCCATTCAGGAAAGTGGTTGAAAATCCACAAACTGCTGTATTGTATGGCATTGTATTGTCCGTTTGTGTGTTTGACTTTCGTCTGTCATAATGTTTGTGAACAGCGAAACTCGAAAAGTTATGGACGGATCTTCAAGAAAATTACAGAAACTGTTAATACTATCAAAAAGCACCAATGATTAGATTTTGGTGTTGATACAAACAAAATCGTGGTTTCAGAATCAATTTCAGTTTTTTGCTACCGTTGCCTTGCTTGGCGGAGGTATACGTTCTCAGAGTGCTCTCTAATTTCCTAAATTTAATTGCATTACCGATATCTCTATACTACCAATACTACCAAGAACTTCTTGATGAAGTTTCAGCGAGACACATTCGTTACACGAAGAAAATACTAATTCCTTAAATTTTACAATATTAAATTTACTAGTGGCCCGGGCCGTCATCATAAATGACGGTAGAAAATTAGCGCCTCAGGAAAACCCTCTCTGTCTCCTGTGCTTATTACTGTTCAGAGGCTTCTTTAATGAAAATTCAGCATTCTGCCTGACCCCCGTATCCAAGATACCGTCTTCGGCACCTGAACATGTCCAGACACGAACATGCAGGCGAGCTCAGGTCACTCAGCTGGAGCACTCAAGTCCGACCCCCGTATCCAAGATACCGTCTTCGGCAACTGAATTTTCTCCTATCTTATTCCCATAGAGCGTGACAGGAAAGATATAAATATAGTTATAAATAAATAAAAACACGACGTGAATTATTATATAGCACTGATTTTTTGAAAGCTGGTGCGGCCACAAATATGTTGTAGGAGGAAATTTCACTGAGAGAATTTCATCAAACGAAGCGTAAAATGATGCTGTCATTATACAAGGACAGTAAAAGTCTTTCGTATCCAACCTACGCTTCCAATTACGTTGCTGCGATAACGACTTTGACCTGCGCATCTCTACATATACCACTCAAAATGGCAGCCGTTACAGCAGATTTTAACTTTTCTCATCTGACAGCAGCAACGTTTTGCATGCTACTGCAATTTATAAATGAAGTTTTATCTGCGATAATATATTATATTTTACAGCGAATAACATGGTTGATGTTCAGGCACATGAAGTTGACAGTTCGCTCGCGGCATCATAATTGGAAAAATGTATTTATCATTAGTTCCTGCCTTTTTTTGTATAAATATGTGTATGCATTTTTTCACATATAATATTTTAAAAGTCTCTGATGACTCTTTTTGATGGATGAGTTGTCCAAAGTGAAGGAATTCTGCACCATCAGTGCTGCAGCTTTCACTACGCCGAAGCGTTTCGGCCATTTTAAATGGTCATCTTCCAGTTAAGGTGAGAAGATCTACGAATCAGTTAAGAATGCAGAAAGTCCTTGGTATAAACCAGAGATTCGTGCAGAAATGAATTGGTTTTCATCCAGCCCGCTGGAGTAAAACAAAACCTGAGTCGTGTTGCAATAAGACTGCCGGTGTCACGTATGTTATGTCACATCCAGTGCAACTCAGTCAGGTAACACCGACGACAACCTCAACATTTATAGAGCTATGAGCTGGGTAAAACCCACTTTGTTTGCAAAAATTACCTGGGCTTGCAAGCATTATGATCAATCGTTTTACGTAAATGAAGAGAATATCCCATGACTGATGTATATTTGCCCTCCTGCAAGTTTTTCACGATTTTATCGTAAAAAAACACAGCTAAATTACAGCTCCACTAACAATGTTTAAGAGCGAGGCTTGAGCTTATTCCGCCGAGATTGTGTCGTAGTCATCCTATATTTTGGGGTGAAACTGTGTTTCCCTGGAACCGATCCTGGCAACACGGTCTAGACTCTCGCTACAACACGCCTTAATTCCTGCTTTCTGAGAACTGAAAGAATGGAATAAAACGAGGAGTTTTAAAGAATGCCCAATATATTTGTTTGTATTCAAATTGTTAAATAGGAAAGACAAGAACCTTTAAATGATAATACCTATCTCTGGCATATCATCACGATCAGTGTTTAATTTATGTAAACTCTACGGGACCTACCCACATTTTGACCAATTTTTTATTTACTGTTTGATTGTGCTGCAGAAATTCCACTTCTGTCAATGCAGTAATACTCCATTTCAGTCGGCTTATAACATCTACCTTACACTCATTCCGACACTTCATTAGCTAATAAGAACACGTGAATAACATCGCACTGCAAATGTCCAGTGACACACTTGCTTGAATACTTAATTAACACTGAGAAGTAAGACAGTAAAAGAGAGAGTTTCTGCCTAGACGCAGTCTTTATTTCATCTTTTACTGGGAACTAAAATTATCGAAGTGATGGAGCTCCAATGCAGACCCTTCCAGGCAATACACTGCAACTGCTGTTTACTGCCTGCACGGGACTTAGCTACACAACCACTCCAATACTAGCATTTGGACTCGCGGGGATGGCGAACACTTTCAACGCTTCACGCACTGTATGATCAATTTAAGTTCGTTCGACTTTTAAAGGAAGCAAACAACTCTGGATCAATTTAACATAAAGAATACTTTGACTCAATCACGATGCTCTTGCTGCATCTCGAGGAGATATTATTGTTTTGATTACGACTGCCAACTTTGACATGTATGTCACCTAGCTTGCAGCAGTCCGTATTGGACATATTTATTCGATGAAATACACAGCATTGCTGCAATTGTTTGTCTGAGACGCCATCACACCGTAGGCAACATACAGTAACTAAGGCGCTGGAACACATATCGGCATTTGCTTCAACTTGGGACTTACTACATCGAAGTGCTGTCGAATTAGAAATGGTTTCACTGTTGAGAGTTGAGACGAGAAGACATAGTTCTCAAATAGACAAATGAAGCCAAGCATTCAACGACCAAGCACTGTCCATGGGAGCACAGTTTTCACTCTAGGAAGATCGTCACAGGCATTAGCAGGAAAGTTGACGATGATACAGAGCAAATACTACGAACCACAGAACGATTCGTACATGCAGTCACTTTACATTGTATCATCGTATGGCTCACTCAAGAAACAGGTCCTGAGATTACGCACACTTACTGCCAAACGCATACCGCACCAAGTAATATCTATAGTTGGCGGCTAATGGTCAGCAAACTGCTGAATACGAGGACTAGAGGATCAAAAATCCAGAAGAAATAGAGCCAGGCGGAAAGAATTTGTCCTCTCAGTGGTGAAGTGACTACGGCTCGGCACCGCAACAACGGAGGCCCGGGTTCGATTCCGCCGACGGCACGCTACGGATTTACACTGCGTGGAGCACTCCAGCATCGAGAAGGCCAGGCGAAGCACGGGGAGGGATTCCAAATTGACTCTCATCACGGACTGCTTCTCCTGCTCTTCACACTACCAGTTCTTCAAAATTCTAGAATTAAGCCTAAAAGAAAACCTCGATAGGTGTATCCACTGTACCCTGTATACAAGATAATAAATGATGTTTGTTTTGTACTGAGACGCGTCCCCTCTCCCCCTGACGGAGAGGGGAAAGAGGAAACACAAAACGTACGTCCGATCGAGGCTCTACCTCATCACTGCCATCTTTATTCTACAGAGCCCAAGTTCTGAACCACTGTCGGTATCGAGAGTGAGTTTGTTTACGCAATAGAGTGTCGAAACCGAATTATAAACACACTCGCCATCTAAGGCACTTCCGTAATTTGACATACACCATATGCCCCACTGCCTACAACGGCTATTGCCTCAAACATTGTGAAGCGATCTAGAATATTTAGTCTCGAATTATCATACGTCTCCGCTTCTTGTTTTATTTACGTGTAGCATATATATAAACATAGGTAGAAAAGCTATGTGAACATATTGATGTGAGAAAATTTCGTAGCATTTATCCACCGCTGCTGTAAAAAAAAAAATTGTAAGGCTTATACGAACCAATTAGCATAGCAATTTTTTGCTACTATGACACATAGCATTATGGTACTATTTCCGTAGGTAAATACAATATGAACTCCGCATTAAATTGCAGAAAATGAAGAAAACAACATCATGAAAAAAATACTTCTAGAACATCCTATCAATGTCACCTTACATTACTTTAGGATACCATCGTATGTAAAAAAAATACATAATGCACAACATCCATGAGCATATGTGTAAACGACATTTACATGAAATGAAAACATAGCATTGCGGTATTAAATATTATAATACAAATATAATGAACAATGCACTGAAAATCGGAAAACAAAAGAGGGTTAAGAATGCACTCGCATACAACGATTCGTAATCCTTTCATCCGCGCCCACATACATGCTAAACAAAGTACACAATGCAGAACCCATGGTACCTTCTCTCACGGTACTCCCTTGACACATCGTTAATAAACAACCCTTCAAGGTTTTAAAAGAAATACATAGATGGAGAATTGCCCGTGACGCTAATAATTTGCCATTGACCCAAAGTATAATGGGCAAAATAACATAAATAGTCTACGAGATTTAAATGCTTTCAATAATCAAATAAATTGGGAAGGTTTGAACGATAAGCTGCGGTCGGTAAACTGGGACGCTCTTCTAAATGACTCAACTCA
>LQNS02277220.1:3279426-3297961 GCA_001587735.2 Parhyale hawaiensis | reverse complement strand
ATGCCGTGCTGAAGCTTCAGAACTTGTTGGAAAGTGAAGGCTCTCACAACTACTCCAATATGGGAACTGCTGGACAGACAAATGGTCCTCTAAAATAATGTGTCTGTTTCTTCTATTATTGCATAGATATGCTTCTGGCTTATGGCCGTTGTTCATAACATGTTTCAGGACGGTGCCTGGGTAAGGAATTGCTAGGGTTAGTACAAGCACATTTTTATCGCAATTTTGTAGGTTACTGTATTTTTCTTTGCATATTTGAAAGTATTCTGGGCATGAATATCCCTTTACCTTGTTATCAGCTATACGAACTAGCATTAAATAAATGTAATGGCCTCACTCTTTTTACAAGAGATCAGTATTGTATTCAATCCTTTTTGAAAATATTCTGGAATTGCTTACAGCTTTGGCAGAGATTGCAGCAAGACGTGCATAAAAAAAAAGAATAAGAGGTTGAGAATCACCGGTTTGTAGAGTCTACGGATCCTTTCGTTGGTAGCAGTTTCTGTACAAGCAGGAACTGCTCTTGCGAGTTATCCTCGACGCTTTCTTTGCAGCCATTTGTGGTGTCGAGCCGCAAAAAGCCAAACTTCCGTTAACTTCTCCAAGCGATGGAACAGAGCCTTGGATGCTAAGGGAAGCGTCCACGAAGCTAGCCAGTTGGGCGGTGGTCGCAAGGAAGCGCTTTTGTAAGCGATGACAAGCTGTGTCGTACAGCATGTAACACAAAATGCGATATTGCCATATAGCTACGGGTGGTATTGTGTGTGGAAATTGTATTCAATCGGAAGTTTAAATGTAACTTAGTTCCTCCAAAGCAAAAGTACAGTACATCCATGCTTGATTAATTATCTGCCAACGCTTGTCTACTAATAGTTGTTGGCCAATGCTGGCTACTGATGCTTGCCCGTCAACTGATTTCTACTAATGCTTGTCTGATAATCTTTTTCTACTAATGCTTGTCTGCAACTGCCTATCTAGTAATGTATATCTATTAATGTTTGTCTGCTCGTGCTTGTCTGCCAATGTTTGTCTACCATTGCGTGTCTTGTGCTTGTTGGCCATTGTCTACCAATGCAAGTATAATAATGCTAATCCATGAAGCTTGGAAACTTGATTTGGGAACTGGGGGCGAATTTCTTCTCATGGTATTTCTTTTCCTGTCCAGACCTTGCAAATTCTTTGCTGAAAGATGGGCTGTCCGAAGGTCCGAGCTCCTCTGTAGACCGAAAAAAATTATAAACCATAATTTGTACCCATGTTAGCTAAAACAAAAAAGTCATATCATAGACCTCAGTAGTACTTGACTCTGACACTAGTGGCCAAAATGGGAAAAATGGGATTTTCTTAAGGGCTATTATGCACATGTCCAGACACGGTCATGCAGGCAAGCGCCCAAGCGCGTCTCCGCCGTATCCAAGATTAATTCTCCGCAAGAAAAATGTTTGGGTATTTTGGAATGAAAATCCCATATTTCCGTTGCCGATTTTTGGCCGCCAGCGTCAGACCTAAGAGCCAAGTACTGTTGCGGTCTATGATCATGGATTTAACTAGAGCACTCTGAGAGCGCATAGTACCTCCGCCAAGCGAGGCAACAGTAGCAAAAAATTCAAATTGGCTCAAAAACCCTAATTTTCTTTGTATAAACTTCAAAATCTAATCATTTGTGTCTTTTGATGGTAACAACAGCTTGTGCAATTTTTTTGAAGATCCGTTCTTAACGTTTTGAGTTATACTGCTAACAAACGTTATGACAAACGTGAGTCAAACATGCAAACGAACTAACCGATCTGCACCAAAATTCAATCATTAATGTCTTTCAACATTACTTACAACCCCCTAAAAATTTCATAAAGATCCATTCAGTATTTTTTGAGTTATTGTGCTTTACAAACATTAACTTAACCGCAGTGACAAACGTACGAACAAACGAATCATTACCAAAATTTGGTCATCTCTTTTTTTGGCTTATACCTAACAACACATGTTAATTTCATAAAAATTCATCTATAACTTTTCGAGTTATGGCATTGAGAAAAATGAGGAAGACAAAAAACAAACGGATTCGCACACCTTCACCAAATTTAATCATCTGTTCCTCCTAACATACCTAACAATCCCTGTAAATTCCGTCCAAATCGGTTGAGTTATCTTGATGACAGACAGACAGACAAACACGACGAAAACATAACGAGGAAAAAACAATAATTGGAAGTTGCCGCCTCCTGGAAAGTTAAATAATATCATCTTCGTAATAATTAATATGGCAGCAATACTGCTGACGATATGGCCTTGAACAAAATTGTCAGGAGCACGGTCCGTAAAAGCCTCCAGAAAAAAAAAACCTACAGGAAGGGCTCATATTTATAAGTAGCAACTGCCAAGGGGTTGTCTTCAACTATCTTGATGTATGCACTGTACGGATGACGGCAATCTATATCTGCACGTGCATTAACTTAAACGATTTCCTAGGAAACACAATCCACGAGCGCCCCGTAGCACCCGTCAGCAGGGTAGTCTAACGAATCTATAATCAGGTAATGTTAGCTAAAAGCGATACCAGCGTCTGCCATAATTGCATTAAAATTTATAGCTTCTTTGCAATGATAGAGTTGATTTCCAAGTAAGATGAGCAAGGGTCGAGACACTACCATTGAAATAAGTATCGCGATATCTTATGACAATAAGCAACTTTTCAGTTCACTGCAACAGCAGGTGAAAAATAAAATGTCGTGGCGTGTTCGCCAATTATTACTAATTAATATTATTATTATTAATATCATTAGTATGATCGAAATTTAATTTTGTTAACGATTTATCAAAACTGTTTCTGCTTAGTGTCGTTCGCTAAGTAGCAGAAATATCACCTCTCCACTTAACTTGAGAGTTTATTATCAAGCTGAGATTGCCTGGATACATGTGTTTTACATTCCCCTGCAGCGAAGAGAAACGAGGGCTGTTTTGGCAACAGAGGGATGTGCGTTCAAGCTCAATGACTTCGCAAACCCCGCAAACATCGCCTGTTTGGCACAGAATGCCACTCACACTCTTGAGGTATGTTGCAGGCTTCGTATTTCTGCGAGGAATTTAGTTAATTTTTTGCTTCCATTGTTTTTCCAACATTGAAATCCGGCCTTCATTTCCGCTTTATGTTTGCGGAAGTTACAATATTTTTTCGCCTCCGTAACCTTCCGAGCCGTGCATTACAGTGCGAAATGAGTGGAAAATACGAAGATTGTTTAAGGACTTGAGGAAGGAATTGCAGGAAATTAATGTGTCCTGTGCAGCCCAGTTACAGCTTATGTGCTACGCAAACAAGGAACAGTAAAAAATTTCCATGACTTGGTACAAAGTTATCACTTGAGTTTTAGGCACTCTTAGGATCATGCAAGTGTATTGTCCTATGCAGGTGTGGTCAGTTTCTCCACGCATTAATCCTACCAGCTCTAGTCTAAGCTTGGATTAGTGAAACCGATAAATTTGTGATGTAGCAATTAGGGCGTGGAGCCAAATTTACTGAAAATTGAAAAATTTCCAGAATGCTAGATTTTTGTTCATGTTTTTGAATACTAGGCTGATACGTCTTTGTAAATTTATGTTATGTAATAAGCCAAAACCACCATCTGATTTTTGTCATCATTTGCAATGACCCGAAAGATGATGCAAACTGCGGCTAGAGGTAATGCAGCTATCATACGAAGCGGAGTTCAGCATTACTGCTCAGTAATTTCGCCCTGAGCAAAATCGTCTTTGATTTTAGTACTTCCCCTTGCCCATGGTATTTGTGGACGCTGAGCCAATGCGCACTGTACACGTACGTGCAGGTACGTCTTTTCTAACCATTGTGAGAAAAACCAGCGTGTTACCGATTCTGTATACAATTCATTTTACTAAAGAGAGTTATATCAGATCTAAGCGAACATGCAAGCAAAACTTTCAGCCAATCAGCGACCGCCTTTACTCTGACGTCACTGCACTAAATAAAGGTAGCCACAGCTCAATTATTGATAAGAATACCTAAGGAATTCCCAAATTAACCCGATTCCACAACTTTGAATAATAATACAGAACGTGTAGTAACATGATCCGATATGATTGGATGTTTTATTGCATTGCATATTCATTTGTTGGGTATTGAAAAAATGTGAAAATCCTCAGAAAAATGTTTGCCTAGCATGAGAGTGTGGTTTAAAGGTTATTAAACCACAGAACTGCATGCATTTTCTCTTTGCACAACTAATGACACATGCAAGAGACTGCAATACAGAACGTAATAGAGGAAAAATCACCATACATTGCACTATGAAATTTTCAAGGACGTAAGTCACTTAAGATATAACTACCACAATCCACATGTTGACCATTGGCATGAAACCAAAACAAGTGAACTTCTATATAAGTGCAGCATTTACGGCATGCACTGTTTATTTGTTGATGGGAAAGTTCACTTGCTGCACCTATGTTCAGGAAATTTGTAGTTTAACTGCGACTTGTTTCACATGCTACTAAGAAAACCGTTGAAAAATGGGCACTACTCTAGCCGTACGCACGCCGCGATTCCAGGCAGCAAACTGAGCTATATGAGTTTGAAACTAGCTGTGCTATTGGCTGACACTTCTGTGACGTCACTGCACTACAACTGTTTATTAACACCCGCACGAAATACTAATCTGACATAACCAGGAAGCAAAGAGCGTAACGGGAGGACTCACGAAAAATTAGCATCAAAAAGTGACATCATCATCGACGAATCTATGGCTGAGCAGCCTAGGAGTATTTTACCTAATTTAACCAAAAAAATGGTCTAAAGTTGCAAAATTCATCTCTAACGTATAGATGAATTAAAAGAATATATACTAATTTAGCAATTATCTATAGAAAACTGCAGTGCATGGTGGTGGAAACTTTCACATCACTAGCGCTGAATTTTGTCTCTTTTGGCGACCTGATTTAACTTTTTTTTCTTAATTGGAGCATTGTCTACACGTCACATTCAGTTCACAGTGCTCTTCACAGAATATATATATTCCTTGCTAACAAATATAAGCACCGTTATAGCCAATTCTGTACGCGAGAGAAACCACAGTAACAGTTAGCCTATTTATTGCTCGAACTTCTGTATTTAACAGCAACATTTAAAAGTATTTGCAGCTCAAGAAACTTGCCAGTCATGAGCGGGAGATTGAATGAAATAAGTCGAAAAAATACGGTGATATGTTCAAGAAAAAAACATACGAAGGCCTGAGGTCCCACACTCAAATACTTCGACTCGTCGATGTGATGTAAATTTGCTACGTGCGGTCACGGCTAAGTTTTATTTTAGTCCTATTGAGTCCTCCCGTTGCATTCTNGATACATAGGCTATAAATAATTTATGTGTACGGTAAGTTTACATGTTGCATAATCTCCTTATGTAGCTATTACACATACATATAGCTATATACGTATGTATATGTATGAATTGTTGAATTCTGGTGCTTAATACGTAGTATGTACATATGTATGCATAGAAGTATGTACTGTACTAATACTTAAAATGGGATACAATCAAGTAGTACATGGCTTTAAGTCAGACTTGTATACGACTTAACAGGTTATTAGTACGGCATAGCCGAGTTATCGGTTAAGTCGTACTATCGGTTAACTCGACAGGCCTCCGCCCCGATGGTGTCGACTCAAGCGGGTTCTACTGTGTAGCCATTAGGGCGCGGAGCCAAATTCACTGAAAATTCAGAAATTTCCAGAATGCTAGATTTTTGTTCATGTTTGAATGCTAGGCTGATGCGTCTTTGTAAATTGATGTTATATAATAAGCCGAAACCACCATCTGATTTTTGTCATCATTTGCAATGACCCGAAAGATGCTGCAAACCGTGGCTAGAGGTCATGCAGCTATCATACGAAGCGGAGTTCAGCATCACTGCTCAGTAATTTCGCCTTGAGCAAAATCGTCTTTGATTTTATTACTTCCCCTTGACCATAGTATTTGTGGACGTTGAGCCAATACGCACTGTACACGTACGTGCAGGTACGTCTTTTCTAACCATTGTGAGAAAAGCCAGCGCGTTACCGATTCTGTATACAGTTCATTTACTAAAGATAGTTATATCAGAACATGCAAGCTGTAACTTCCAGCCAATCAGCGTCCGCCTTGACTCTGACGTCACTGCACTAAACAAAGGTAGCCACAGCTCACTTATTGAAAAGAGTTATGCTAGACCTAAGGAATTCCCAAATTAAACCCGACTCCACAACTTTGATTAATAATACAGAACGTGAAGTAACATGATCTGATATGATTGGATGTTTTATTGCATTGCATATTCATTTGTTAGGTAATAAAAAAATGTGAAAGTCTTCTGAAAAATGCTTGTTTAGCATGAGAGTGTGGTTTAAAGGTTATTAAAACACAGAATTACATGCATTTTCTCTTTGCACAACTAATGACACATTCAAGAGACTGCAATACAGAACGTAATACAGGAATAATCACCATACATTGCACTTTAAAATTTTCAAGGACGTTAAGTCACTTAAGATATAACTACCACAATCCACATGTTGAACACTGCCGTGAAACCAAAATACACGAACTTCTATATAAGTGCAGCATTTACAGCATGAACCGTTTATTTGTTGATAGGAAACTTCACTTGCTGCACCTATGTTTAGAAAAGTTGTAGTTTAACTGCGACTTGCTTCACATGCTACTAAGATAATCGTTGAAAAATGGGCACTTTTCTAGCCGTGCGCACGCCGCGATTCCAGGCAGCAAACTCAGCTATGTGCGTTTGAAACGAGTTGTGCTATTGGCTGACACTTTGTGACGTCACTGCACTACAACGGTTTATAAGCACCCGCACGGAATACTAGTCTGACATAACTTTCTATAGTAACTGAATTGTGTTCTATGCGATGTACAAGACATAGTTTTAAGTAGTAGAGCTATAGTAATGGTAGAGTCATCGTTACACTTCTATGAAGAAAAATAAGCTTGAACGCCGTTACAAAAGTTGAATGAAACAGCAGACACCATGCTAATATTGTTTATACTGTATGTACGTAACACGTTTGGTCATATTGTACTTAACACTTCATAAAGTAGGCGTTGGTAATACTCTGTGTAACGCTCTACGTAGCACTCTAAGTGAAGCTTACTATGCTACAATATATGCAACACTGTATATAATGCAATATGTACCTACTGAGGTGCACACTTGCGCCCACTAAGCCACAAGAACAACAAAGGCCGGAGGGCCGAAAGAACTTAAGATCACTGTGTTTTACTGCAGTGGGGAAACCATAGGCGCTCACCTTTAAAAATGTGCTACATTAGCCCCCAATATTTCGAACATAAAACAACACGTGCTACCTACATAAAAAGTTGTGTACAATAATATCAAGAATGTAAACAAATCGTGTCTGGTCGTATTGAGAACATAAGCTCGTGCTGCACTGAAAATCTGAGCCTAAGATCGCCTGCTAAATCTGCCCGTTTCATGATGTTATTTTGAGCACGAGCTAGGCTTCTTTTAGCAGTAGATTTTCTTTTCAGGCTGCTTACGGCTCAAGACTCATTTTCGAGCAAGTCTTAACTTCGAGCCGTCTAAGAAGATTTCTGTAGTTCGTTAGTGAAGTCTGTCGAGAGCATTGCTGATGTCGATGTTGCCCAGTTGCCGCAACACTGCTTTCTCGAGCGCAAAAATTTTAGAAAGATCACGTTATACATGTAGGCTCATCTCGTTTTACTTTGTAAAAAAGGTATGAAGGGACTCCACATGAATTGAATTCGTGCAGCAGACTAGTTACTGTTTCTATTTTAGCGCTTCGTGCGACATGTGATAGTGTATGATTTCCATATTCACAAAATGTGCTCATGTAAATATCAATCCACTGTAGTTTATGATGTGCTTCTTACATCTATAATATATTACATGACCATCATAAAAGTACAAGTAGAATTCATTTTTAATACTACGTGAGTCATAGGTGGCAGCGCATGGGGCAAGTAAACAGTCGCATAATAGTGATATTATATCCATGTCTGTCTGCCCTTTCCTTTCCATCCTATTTTTGGATTCTCTAAATTCCCTCCTCTAGACGCGTTTCTTGAACCAGCTACGTAAGTGGCCCCAAACTGCTCAAATAAGAAGAAGTGACTTGTGTAAATTGGATTTAGTGTAATTGACAAAAACTCGATCGGGCTCCTCCATTTGAGGCTTTCGCAAGGAGCTCCAGCCCACGACAGTCTTTAGTTGGCTTCTGCTTGCGAGCTGAAGAGAAACTTGATGGTAAAATGGTCACACCAAGGGGCTTATATTGATACGAATGGCAATTTAGTTATTAGATGGACTTAAGTCGTGTTCGATTGGGACGTCGTTGTCGAATACGTAAGTGCACTTGACTTGATTTTTGGGACCGATTAATCGTGTCCCAATCGAACGGATTTTAGAACTTAAGCTGCAAAATATTAACCTAACCTGTGATGTCACTAGCAAAACCTGTTCTACGTTCGTAACATTTAAAAGTTAAGCATCCTTTGAAATAAATCTTAGGGATTTGTCATTCGCAAGCTCCAACATGTCGTTCCATAGGGTTGGTTGTAATTACAGAGCTGGCTCAGCTAATTATTTTAGAGGTCATTGGCAAAACATCGGACACGACAGTGATAACACTATGTAAACAGATCACTATACTTATCAGTGCGAGTGACCGATATGATTTTATCATTTTACCAAGCTATAGAATAATGCTTTGATTTCCGCGCGATATACTTAGGTTAACCCTTAAATAGGTTTTCTTCTATTGCTATCATAGTTTCAAAGAAAAAAGAGCCAATTTTTTTTTTAGAAATCATTGTTTTTTGGAGGTTAAAAGACGCTTTCGATTGGGACCCAAAGTCAAGTTGCTTAGCATAAATCGAGCAGAAAGTCAATTCACACCATTCTTTTCGCCACTTTGACTTGAGTTTAAGGCCTTAACCGCAACCGGCTTGGGCCGAAAACTCAATGCTGCTTGAGTTTGAGTTTCTTAAGCATAATGCACTTGACATTACCCTAACGTAAGCAACAATGGTAGCGTGGAAAAAACTTTTTCTATTCGATGAATCAAAAGAAAGAATTTTTGCAATTTTAACCTCCTAAAACAATAATATTTAAAAAATTTTGTACACCGTTTCATTTGATACTTTGATAGCAAAGAAGAAAATCTATTTCAGGGATAAGTTTAGTATATTGCCCAGGAATCAAAGAATTATGCTATGGATTGGTAAAATGATGAAAATATATCGATCACTCGCATGGACCAGAGTAGTGATCTGTTTATATAATGCCTTTACTGTCGCATCCGATGCATCCCAAATAACCAACAAAAATTAGCTGAGCAGCTCCATACGTGTAACACTTTCTTATGGAACGACATTGTTGCAACTTGCGAGTAAAAAATCCATTATATTTACTTTTAAGAATGCTTAACTTTTAAATGTTAGGAGCGTAAGGCAAATTTTACAAGTGACATCACAGCTTAAGTTAATATTTTTCAACTTAACTCCTAAAACCCGTTCGCTTGGGACACGATTAAATCGGTCCGAAAAGTCAAGTGCACTTCAATATTCGACAGCGATGTCCTAATTGAAAACCTCGAAAATTTTTAAAAAAATCCATTTGCTTAATATCAATTCACCGGAAGGAAAAAGTTTGCTTCCATGCCACCATTGCTGTTTACATTAGGGTAAAGTCAAGTACATCAGCTTACAAAAGTTCAAGCTACCTGTGGAGCAGACTTGAGCTGTCAGCTCAAGCCGGTTCCGCTAAGACCTTAAACTTAAGTCAAAGTGGCGAAATGAACTGTCTGAATTGACTTTCCGCTCAATTTAAGCTAAGCACATTTGTGGTTATGACCCAATGGAACAAGCCTGTAATATCAAACCTGTAGCCTGGATGCAAATTAGTTTCTGTTATACAGCGGATATGATTTGAGGAGTATGTCATGATAGTCCGAGTGCACAGTGGTCGTATCAGGGATTTTGTAAAAAAAAATGGTAGGTCAAACACTAGAATGGCTTAATTTAGCATTAACACTTTTCAGGTTAATTAGTTATAGGAAGGCCTGTTAAACAGTGCTGGTACAGACCTTAAGCTTAGTAACTTGGGACTAATACGTTCTCACACACCGCAATCGGATCAAAATAATACATAGGCAGCATCCAGGATCTTAACGCTCTAGTTCACGCAATTTGCATGGACTTACTTGAAAGTAGAATACTTATAGGACCATAAGAAACAACAATTCACAATTTTGTAACGGGAGTAAGCTTCTCAAGTTCTTACCAAAACTTGCAGAAGTTACCTCAGGTCATTGAGGTGTTGCTGAAAGTTTATGACTGTCCATCAGTGCCATCACAGAACAACAGTTTTTAAAAGCTACCCAAAGAAAGAACAGAGGGTTTCTACGATAACCCAAGGAATGGGAAGCTATCTTGCAGCCTGACCAAATGAAGAAATAGTGGCTCAAACACAGATATTATTGGAAGCTGACAAAAGAAGGTTGGGTTTTCTCATGGATCAGCATGTTCCATTTTGATTCAAAATCTTACAATCAGCAAGCGCTCTGCGTCCTGGGTGCCCAAAGCGTTGCGTACTGACCAAGTGACTGAATGAGTTGACATGGCAATGAGCCTCTAAGCCAAGATGGAGGATACTGAAGAAGGGTTCTTTTCAATGAATAGTAATTAGAGACAAGACCTGGATTAAATAGTGCGCTCCTGTGAGTAGGATTCTGGGAAAACGATAGGATTACATGGGTTTTTCTAGACAAGGCGGATTCAGTGTAGAAACGTCAGCACAGAAGGAGATAGCCACTATTTTCTGGGATTCAACGGGTACCAGTCTTATAGGTTTTCCTCGAGAATAAAAAAAAATACTATGGGGGGATACATTTATTATGAAATTAATTTTTGGAAGACGAGGACGTGATTGGTGACAAAATGAAAAGTTGAAGTGCACCGAGGAATAATAGCATTTCTTCACGGCCAATATCAATTCATTTTTCCCGAATCTCTAAAGCTATTCTGCGAAAATTTCATGGAGAAATTATTGCTTCACCCTCCGTATGGTCCTGATCTGGCTCCCTAAACTTTTTCTCAAAACCTAAATAACACTTCGAAGGAATACGATTTGAGGCCATCGACTAGTTGAAAACCGTAGTCTCTACATTTTACAAAACTTAAAAAACAGTGTACTTCTACAGAGGAGGGTTAGAGAAATGGAATTACCGTCTTCAGATGTGTAGTGACGGATGGAGGATATGTTGAGAAGTAATAGGTACACATGCCGTTTTGTTAATAAAGATAGTCAGCAGAACACTTTCACTCGCGCTCGATCTCAGAATAGTCACTGTAAAATAATTTCGAATCAAAATGGCCACACTAAAGGAATAACCTATAATAATACTTCAGGTACGAGATGAGCATAGTGAGCCAATAATTGCCCGGCTGTAAGTTAGTTACACAATGGATAAAATAGAGATACTGTAATAATAGTTCAGATGTAAATAGGTTACGCTACGAGGTTTATGTAATAATTATTCTTCGAACACTAAATGGTACAAGACAATATAATGAAAAAAGTAGTTCGGCAAAATGAAATAGACTGTAGATATAGTAAAATAATATAATATTTAGGGCGTAAAGTAGTTCCACTACAAGTGGAAACACCCAGGAATTTTAGCGCTGTTGTTGATAGTTTTCTCTCTCGTACCCAAGGAGGCCTAATAGCATGTGATGGTAACGGTTACGAAGATCGGATGCTAAAATTCTTCCCAAGGCTGAAGAAAGGCTTCATGAATGGCTGGGGATATGCTGTGATTGGTGAGAAAGGATGGCTGGAGGCCTGTGATTGGCGGGTAGAAAGCAGACATTGAGAGAAAGAAAAATCCTTGGCCAGGTTCTTCTTTTAATAAAACTCAGAGCCAGAATTATAGAAAAGATAACCATTTTACTGCAACAAATTATAAAAATACGAAGGAAGACAAAATAGACGTCAAATTATAAAATTGGTAACGTCAAATCATAAAATCGGTAAGCGTTTCGGGTTTCACCCATCATCAGTACCTCTGTAATGAAAATCGAAAAATTTTTTTGTTAGAACAAATAGCTAAGACATGAAAAAGAATTTCCTAAAAAAATTTTGAAAACTCCTATGGACTGACAATAGAAAAAGAATGAGCACTAGTTTGGTCATTTAAAATTGGTTTCTGTTTAAAAACATGGAGTGATTCTAGTAATCTTAAGTCTAAGCTATTGCACAACGAAAGCGTTTTGAAATTCTCTAGGCGCACAGGGGAGCCACAAGTTAACAAGAAATGAGTCCCTGTCGTTTGTGGATGCACTAGTAACAAAAAGGGGCAAACACTTTGAAACCTCGGTTTACCGTAAACCCACCTTCACGGGTTTGGGAAGAAGATCTTTCAGTTTTACAGCCCGTCTTTTAAAATCAGTAGCATTAAAACGCTTCAGTCACGCGCTTATGAAATTTGCTCAAAATTTCACTCTATGCATTTTGAGTTTCAACTTCTTGTTAACTTCTTCCGTCAGAACGGTTATCCATCAAATATGATTTATTCGTATATCAAGAAATTCCTTTCCAATTAATACCAGCCAAATACTGTTGTAGTTGCATCCAGAACCAGTAGCTTCTTTGCCATACCGTTTTTTGGTAGCCATTCGGAAAAACTGCGGTGTGAATTAACCCAGCTTTTAAAGTTATACTTTCCTAACTTAGACTCTAAGATCATTCTGTCGAATAAATGTACGGCAAAGTCATTCTTTCAGTACAAAGACCGACTTCCTCATGGCGTGCAGAGCTCTCTTATTTATCCATACTGTTGTGAACTTTGTTCATCATCATACGTGGGATCTACCTCGCGTATGCTTTTCAAGAGAGTTTCTGAGTACGTCGGAAGAAGCTGTCGCACTGGCACAGTCTCCATTTTCTTCTGTGCGACTGCATACTGAGGCGTGTGGCTCCCGTGTGCTCCTAGAGAATTTCAAAACGCTTTCGTTGTGCAATAGCTTAGACTTAAGATTACTAGAATCACTTTATATTTTTAAACAGAAACCAATTTTAAATGACCAAAATATTGCTCATCCTCTTTTTATTGTCAGTCCATAGGAGTTTTCAAAATTTTTTAGGAAATCCTTTTTCATGTCTTAGCTTTTTGTTACCAATTTTATAACTTGACGTCTATTTTGTTTTCCTTCGTATTTTTATAATTTGTTGCAGTAAAATGGCTACCTTTTCTATAATTCTGGCTCTGAGTTTTATTATAAGACTGCGTAGTAAAGCAGAATTTTGCATTTTGTTCTTCTTTTATTTTGCCTCGTTGCTCATCCCTGACATTGTTCAACTGACTTAATTTCTTGGGCTGTTAGTGTCTCTCAATCGAAGAAAAAAACAAGCTCTGTGGCCGGTAGAAAAGATATGTTAACTGATTTCACAAATTAATGGACCCTGTATTGCAAACTGGGTCAAATAGGAGGGCTAATGGCACATGTACAGGAACCAACAATAGTCAAACTGACTTTTTTCGCAGATGACAGGGGTACTGCACTAGAGCAATGAGCCTATGAACCTATACATTATCCGTGTCACAATCGTAATGGCTTGTCCGCATGATGGTCAAAAGCTGAGGAAACTCACGCAAATGCGCAGCATATTCAGCGTAAAATCTTGCTCCACTATTCACAAAAGGAAATGTAGTAGTAGCATTCTTCTAAGTTGAGCATCGCAACCATAATACTGTGACACAAGCAGTGAGGCTCGGTATAGCCGCCGTGGGGAGAACGCCACTGTTGACCATGGATTCAAAAACATATTATTTGTCTGGAATGGAAACAAGTCGCGGCAGGGAAACAAGGCGTAAACTATTGCAAAGAAACAAAGAAATGAAACAGGAGAAGCCAGAAAAAAACACTCGTGCAGGCAGGAGTCCCGCAGAATAAGTCGACCACCTCGATCATCGGCCCACCTCACGTAGCAGAAGAAAAAGAATAGAGAACCTAGTCATCCTTACAAATCAATCTTCTCAGAAGAACCTACAGCCAGATGCAACATCCCTGTAGGAAAGTCGCTCTGGTTCCCTTTGGCCTCACGCCCCAATGGAACCTGACAAGGATAGGGTCCGACAGAATATCCCTCTGAGGAGGCACAAGGAAATGATCCGATGGTCGAATGACTTCTAGCTTCGTCCAGAAAACCGTCGTTGTTGTCATGGTAACAGGGTCAACAGCAAGACAAAATGGATATATAGATACCAATTCACTTTACAAGTAACATTAACTAGAAGTGTCAGACTGGGATAAAATATTTCTAATATAATTATCAGTCACGTCTACGAGAAAGACTTTCGTGCTACGGGTGATTTCAACGATTTGTTTACAAAGTTTTACGCACTTGAACAGGAAATTACTGCAAAAATGCAGCCTGGCTTCATCCGTGAAATATTGGGCGAATTCGTGATTTTACATGCTTCCTGACGCCAATACGGTGGTCAAGACTCGTAAAGCTGTTCATTTGACTATCGTGTGACCTCCTATATTATAGAAGAAATACCGTTCAGTCACTATTTAATCATTGTGTTATTCCTATTATAATAACAGTTATTTAGAATATCAGGTTGCAATGAGAGTTTCAGACGTCCTATAATTTCAGTTTTTTTTTATTACTAAGTAATCGTAGCTACATTCCGCTGGGGAGGGGGGGGAGGGAGGCAGACTATCATATGCAATTATGACTCTGTGATGGCAGCATGGATTTAACACTGCGTGTCGTGTAAGAATGCAAATAAAATTTTAGCATTATCTGACACCAATGTTACAATGCAACGTAGTCCAACCTGGAGCCGAGGTTCAATGCTACCTGGGTACAGCTTGGCTTTCGCTTTGCTAGGGCAAGCTGCAAACCACAACAAATAATGGCAGCCGATAGGCAGAGGTACTGTTATTGCAGCACTGGATTTCTCCTTCATTTTAGATTGCATCGTGTACTGTTAATGATAATACAACAAGTCTCTGCCGAACCTATTTAAGAAAAATTTACAAGGTTAGTTATCATTATGATGGACATTTAGTGATTGCTCTGGGAGATAGATATAATTATTAAGTGTAAAACAAAACATAACCAAGTGAAAACTTACATACACACTACACCTCGACTTTTAAAGTGGGTAAATGGCGTTTGCATACATCTTCCGAGTTTTAGATAAGCCAAGTTTACAAGGCCGATAATTATAATGGGTGACCTTTACTTAACAACTAGATCATTAACACAGCGACTCATAGTTTTATCTGATAGATTCTCTACCCATCGTCCGTTGTCTACTACTCTATATCTAAGAATAACCAGCATATATATATCTCAAACAGTTGTTCGTCCCATCCAACCCTGTAAAAGAAATATTAGAAGCTGAGCTTATCCGTTTTAATAATTCTGAGTGAGTTTCAATTGTCAATGACGTAAAATTTAGGGTAACGTTAGAACATGTTAATGCCATCTCCCCCAGGCCGTGCTGCTTCGCTACAAACGATTTTTTTTTTTTTTTGCGATAGGAGTACAACAGGACAAGCAGCCCTTGTAACAAAATAACACAGCCTGGTGTAAATAGGGTTTATTTGTAGTCGCGGTCACAGTAATGTTATCGGTTGGGTAGCAGGACGGATGCCCTACGTTTGCTAGCCGTGTGGAACAGACTTCAGGAGTTGCGATGTCCAGCAGCCCTCAATTTGCATGGAAGGTTTGGATCCAGACATGATCGTGTATAGATAGGGAGCTGTGTGACAAGGTGCTGCTAAACTTACACTACTAACAGTAATTAACCATTATCAGCTAATGCGAAAATTGTTTTTTTTTTTACGCTAAACCCTTTTTTAGGCCCAAGTTATTGAATTCATGAAAATGAAACTGCCTTAAGGGATGATATACAGTAACTTTTCCTAAAGAATGAGATGCCCTATGTGAAAATTTGTTACCTCGAGAGCACTAACCAAATACTGCGTCTTATAAAGAAGTGCTGGAGAGCCAGTCATACTTATATATATAAATGAGTAGACTACGTAAGTAAAGGGTGTGATGTAAGTACTTCGAGAGAGCAGCATGATCCTATAAGGACCAACTTAAACTTCCGTTTCTCGCACCAACAGCATTGTTTGTAATGTCCCCTATAAGGGACTCTGAGTCTTATGGTGATGTTACGGTAGTTTTTTAACCAATGTCTTGCCGCGGCTTTTTTTCTTGCGGTGACGCCTGTTGCTTGGACTTGGAAATGCAGAAGGGAAGCCGTCGACAGCGGCCCTGAGCACCGAAGCGCAAGAGACGCCGAGCAGCAGAGAAGCCATGCCACCGAGCCCGGATATGAGGGTCACTGCCGTGAACGACCACTCCTCTCGGATCTGAGGGGAGTACAGGCCAAAATAAATACACTCTCGTGCTTTTCTACGTGAGTAAAGCAAACCCTTTGATGACGTCACAATAACTGTAATCTGAGGGAAATATAGGCCAAAGCCAAGAGATGCTGGTGTTTCTCCACGTGGCCAGGACAAACCCTTGGATGACGTAACAGCCCGTCAGAGCCAATCCCGCTCCGGCTAGGTTCCCCGCAGAAAAAAAAAATCGATTTCTCTGATGTTATGTGACGGGCGCGTAGCGTCACGCAAGGGTTTGTTTTGGTCACGTCAGAGCGCACAGTTCTCTGGTCACTTCTAGTAGAGGTCATCGGAGAAAAATATAATCACTACAGCAAGTTATTATAGTTACGGTGTCATCGATGGGTACAGTTCGAAAGCTAAATTGAATAACTAGGCTTAACTAGTCCGGACTTTAGATTTGAGCGTTGGTTTCGGTGGCTTCAATCGTATTGCGGGTATCAAAGGCAACCCTATTTTGCCTGAACGGCTGAAAATCCCATTTTATGGAGCTGGATTAAGTTATTAGCCGTCTCATGGGTAATCGATTTCAGGTTTATGCCTGACTGTTTGCTCCAACTGACGAAACCAACGCTTTTTAAGTTTCGAGGAATATATATATATATATATATGTATATTTATATCTTATGTGAGATGTGAAGAAATTCATATCGTTATTAATATTATTGGTATTATTAAATTTCCGACTGATATATAAGGGTACTATTATAAAAGCCCAATGCAAACGAGAAGCAAAAATTGCCGAGAGTGCCATTTTGCCAACAAATGCTCTACCAGACACGGCGAAGAAGTCGCCTAAAGAGCGAATTGAGCAGGATGGGTTTAGTTTAGGCCAATCTTCTTCGCAGCTTTCGAGCAATTCAAAGCAACTTGCGGATAAGTTTTCCCTGTTATCTATTGGGTACTATGGTATGTAACGCCTCCTTTTTTTTTAATTCAAGTTAAATGGTGGCGATTGTAACTGCAAGGTCAAAAGTCAAATTGCATTTGTCTCCAGGTTACAAAGATGATAGCCGCAGAAAACATACTTCTCAGAATTTTATTTACAAGCTACAAGATAGTACAAAACATTCAGTTGCTGAGTACTATGCCATCATGAACGGTGAATAAAAGCAGGCGTGTAAACAAGTAATAAAATTTCTTATATTTATACCTATAATATCCTTTTCATGCAACTTCCAAAATCTTTACCCTATGAAATTGCTACTATACGAACGTTTCTCCCGCCACGTGTGCACTGAGCTGTCTTGCCAAGCTGGACGATCCAACAATTTTGTCTGGTCGAAATCGGTGAGGATGTCGCTCGTCTGCGAACGGCTTTAACTTGTTTAATGGCATACATACTATTGATTTCTGGTAGTCAGCTTTCCGAACGCCGTAACATATATTTCTAGAGAAAACCTATTTGCATCGTAGTCGTATTGTGTCTGGGTAGCCTAGTTACATTTGCAGGATAATTATAATCGTGTCGTAATCACAATAACCATACCTAGATAGCGAGCGCTTAGGTCTTTGAAAACAATATTTGTATACGCAATATCTCTATAAAGCCGTGCCCAGACGAGCGACATCTACGCCAATTTCAGCGGAACAATATTGAGGGTAGATCCAGTTTGCCGCAACATGTTAAGCCCGGTGCCCACGTAACAATTTTCGCAAGCGCTAGCAGCGCAAAGGCAACTCCACTAGTGCTACTGCGTAGTCGTGGCCGTGATTTCAGATGACGTATATGAATATCGTGCACTAATTCTTAAAATATCAATCTTTGTGCACTTAAACTGCTCATAATTAGGAGCGACAGTTGATAGTTCACAATAATCTCTTGCCATGCCGTCAAAATTACAGTAGCGACTAAGATATTCGACAATTTTTCATACAATCAAACTTTACGCTAGCTGAAGCCGTGCCGCGGTTACGTAAATGAATTAGTTAAGTTGCTACTATTATGTATTTCACCGGCAGTGTACCCCTGTTTTTCGTTAATAACTTTAAAACAAAATACCGGATGACGGTGAATTTTTGAGACAAAGATATTGACACCTGTACCTAATTTATGGCCCA
>LQNS02277220.1:3265390-3277305 GCA_001587735.2 Parhyale hawaiensis | reverse complement strand
TGCTGGGTGGGCCATAAATTAGGTACAGGTGTCAATATCTTTGTCTCAAAAATTCACCGTCATCCGGTATTTTGTTTTAAAGTTATTAACGAAAAACAGGGGTACACTGCCGGTGAAATACATAACAGGCTGCTACCGGCAACGAAAGTTCTTACTGAGCACCGGGATGTAAAGCTCACGCAGCAGAGAAAGGAGCTGGCGGCGGCCATGCATGGTTTTAGGGTAAAATTATCACAAGTTGCTCGAAAAAAAGAAATTGTATATATTAATTTAACTAGAGTGCCCGTGTCATCATAAACGACAGCGAAGAATTTGAGACGACCTGTCTTCATACAACATGCCTTTGTCACTAATATGCTTCTGAAGGATACGCTACAACAGTCGTCCCAAATTGTAACTAGAGCACTCTGAAAGTGCATACCTCCGCCAGCAAGGCAGCGATAACGAAAAATTTAAATCGGCTCTGAAACCATGACTTTCCTTGTATCAGCACCAAAATATGATCACTTGCGCCGTTTGATAGTATTAACAGTGTCTGTAACTTTCTTCGAGATCCGTTCATAGATTTTTGAATTATGCTGCTAACAAACATTTTAACAATCATAAGTGAAACACAAACGGACCAACCAATCATCGCCAAAATTTAATCAATTACAGTGCTTAGACATAAGGATTTGCACAACTCTATTTTTATGCATTTCTAAAAAGTCAGGGTCTGCTTTAGAATAATTAATACAGGAGGTTTATATAACATATATATAATAGAATATTTAAACAGAACAGTCAAATGTGCACTTATAACAAGAAGATTTAGCACAAGTAAAAGTAATGAGGAAGATCTGTATTTGACGAAAATAAATATGATATTGAATCTTTGATATTTAAGAGTATAATTTGAATAAATTAGTTTGGAAATTATTCTGGAAAATTCACGAAGCGTCTCGAAACATATGTAATGTAAACAAACCACAGTCGGCGCAATCATTACCTCTCTAGACCTCGTTGAAGTCGCGCACACTCTCACTGCAATGCCCAAAGTTAAAAAAATCCCGGAAACTACTCGTAAACGAATAATTCAACTTCGTAGTGCGGGATCAACTTATAGAGTAATAGCAGAACGTGTCAATGTTCCTTTTTCAACGGTTGGAGCAATAGTCCGCAAGTATCAAGTGACTGGGGCGGTCTCCAACCTGCCAAGGGCTGGAGCTCCGAGGAAGATCATGGGTCGTCCACGGCGCTACATGCTACGTAAGGTGACCAATGACCCCATGACAACTCGTGCTAACCTTCAGAGTGAACTGGCATCTCAGGAACTGCATGTCAGCAAGAAAACTATTGTTAGGGAATTAAACCGAACTGCCATTCATTCCTACACTCCCCGCAAAACTCCTCTTCTTACAGCAAAGCATGTCAAGAGCCGCTTAACATTTGCCAAAGACTACCTGGACAAAGGAAATGAGTTTTGGGAAGGGGTTATATGGTCTGACGAAATCAAAATAGAACTTTTTGGCCGAAACGAAGCTCGGCATATATGGAGGAAACGTGGTACTGCCTATGACCCCAAGAACACCATCCCCACCGTGAAGTACGGCGGGCAGCATCATGGTGTGGGGTTGCTTTACTGCCCATGGTGTTGGAATCTTCATATCATTGATGGAAAGATGAATAGTTTCATGTACACGGAGATATTAGAGAATAAGATACTTCCAAGTGCCAAAAAATTCTACGGATGGCGAAGGTGGACCTTCCAACAAGACAACGACCCCAAGCATACTGTGAATTTAACGAAATAATGGTTTCAAAAGAAGAAAATAAATGTTCTTCCTTAGCCTAGCCAATCACCGGACCTTAATCCAATAAAAAATTTGTGGCTTCTTTTTAAATCTGGTGTCCACAAACGGTGTCCCAAAAACCTTACTGAATTAAGGTTATCTGCATGGAAGAATGGAAAAAAATACCATCAAGTGAATTTGAACAGTTAATTTCCAGCTATAACAATCGTCTCCATGCTGTTATTGCCAATAAAGGTCATGCCACCAAGTACTAATATCATAATTTTTTTGGTCGAATAATTTTGTCCCTCATTACTTTTGTTTGTGATAAATTTTCTTGTTATAAGTGCACATTTCACTGTTCTGTTTAAACATTCTATTTTATATATATATATATATATATGTTATATAAACTTCCTGTATTAATTATCCTAAAGCAGCCCTTAAATTTTTTAAAATACATTATAAAAAGCGTTGTGCAAATACTTATGTCTAGGCACTGTATGTTTTATAACATTACTAACAGTTCCTGAATATTTCATGAGGATCCATCCATAATTTTTGAATTCTTGGACTAACAAACATTTTAGAAACATAAGCCAAACAAACTGAAAAACCGATCATCACCAAAATTTCATCAATTATGTCTTTTAACATCACTAACAATTTCTGAAAACTTCATAAAGATTCATCCATAATTTTTTGAGTTGATGCACTAACAAACATAAAATCAACCACAACGACAAACAAACAAACACGTCATCATAAAAATTTGATCATTATTTCTCTGTAATAAACCCAACAACTCATATGAATTTCATGAAAATCCGTCAATAACTTTTCAAGTTATTGCACTAACAAAAAATAGGCGGACAAACAAACGAAGAAACGGATGAACAGATCTTCACCAAAACTTAATCATCTGTTCCTCCTAACCCAGCTAACAATATGCCTTGATTTTACGTCGATAGCACGTCGTGTTTTAGGGGCTCAACGTGCTAAGCACGTCGATTTGTGGACTCCAGATAACGTTGTTAGAACGTTGTACCCGTCACGTTGTGAGTCAACGTGCTGACAACGTCACTGAAACGTTCATAGCTACCTGACATAGTCAATTCAGCTCCAGATAACGTTGTTAGCATGTCATACCACAACGTGCTGTGAACGTTCGTAACACGTCGCATAATAACGTGCTACGGACGTATCCAGCACGTTGTATCACAACGTACCAGAGGACCGCCAAGCACAAGGTGCTAAGAACGTGCCCAGCACGTAGTTAGCACGCTGTGATACGAGGTGTTAACAACGTTATCTGGAGTCCACAAATCCACGTTGATAGCACCTTTAGCCCCAGATCACAACGTTTATTCGACGTCGTGTGCTAGCGGGGAACATACCTAACAATCCCTGTGAATTTCCTAAAAATCGGTTCATAACTTATTGAGTTATCTTGATGACAGACAGAGAGAAAAACAGACACACAAATCCGACGAAAACATAACCTCCTTGGCAGAGGTAACAACAGACAGACAAACCCTTATGAAAACATAGCCTCCATGGCTAAGGTAATAAGAGATAAGTGTTTTCTCTTTCAATTCATATAAGAAGCACAATCGTCTCCCACCAAAGATCACATGCAGAAAAATCGTACATAAGCAAGCTGCAAATCCTCAGTGAATTTAAAAGAATTTCGCACCGCGTAACCATGATAGCGAACAAGCCTTCAGTGCATCAAGGATTTTATGTTGAAATGAAATCTGCTCCGTAAAAACGAAGATAGCAAGCTTTAAGAAAATTAATAATGCTTACTGCCCGTGAAAAATCATCGCTTCGTCCGCTCTTCGTTGATTAGCTTCTAGATTTGTACATGGTAAACTGAGAACAAACATGGAAACATAAGGCATGGCCGCGCTAAGAGAAGCTGTAATATCTCAATTTTTTTTTTTTCGATTCCAAGAAGTGTTTCAAGCAAGAAGTACATTAAGGCAAAGGAATAAGGAGCCAACTTTCGCCATCCTCTGCAACCTAATTAAGCAACCTAATTACAAAATCTGCAACCTGGCCTATTTTGCTCCTACCTATTTAGGAGCGTGACCCGAAACATACATATATATATATATATATATATATATATATATATATATATATATATATATATGAACAAATAAGCACACGATCGTGTTAGTAAGTTTTATTGCTTGTTTACAAGCCGGTTATTTATTCACTGTGCTTAATGCTCAGCGACAGAAGATTTTGTAGGATCTTATAGCTTGTAAACGAAGCTTTGACATTTACGTATTCTGCTGGCTATCATCGTTGTAACCTGAATACAAATTCATTTTATACTTTTGACGTTGCAGTTGCGATTGTCATCATTTAAAGTAAATCTTCAAGAAAAACGGGAGCGTTATGTACGTAGTAGTGAATAGATTATAGGGAAAATTCAAAGGCAGGTAGGTTGCTCTGAATAATTATTGTTCGAAAGAAGCGAAAAAGAGTGGCCTAGATTCATTTTTGCTGAATGTGCCCTTTTGGGTAACTTTTTCGCCGAGTCTGGTAGAGCCTTTGTTGGTGAAATGCCAGTTTGCAATTTTTGCTTTTCGACTGCATTGCGCTTAACGTATCGGCTGCGAAGTCTTCGATTACGGAATTCATATTTTACGAATTGCTATTTAGCAGAATAATTGTCTCGAATTGCTCGGAAGGAAGGGGCTCTCGAGAGTAAAAATTTAGGTTCAGGTTCATTTTATCGATCCTCTGAATTTAATGGTTTGACATACAATGTTAGATAAAGAATGATGGAAATGTCACATAGATACATTTTTATCCTTGGGGAAACTGCATACTGTCGCCCAAGTAACGCCAAACAAAAACACTTTAACAGCTACTGCAAGTTAGCGTCAGATACGTTACATCTGCCTGCACAACGATGGACGCAATGAAAATTGGCCTACAGAGAGACGGGCGCTAATACCTCCGTGGGTGATGCGCCACATATTACGAAGTGAGTACAGACAAACTGTCTTCCTTGTAGATGGTAGCTTATACGGTACCTAGCATCACAAATCTTGAATGTGTGTGTTCCTGATTGGAAAATCATATGTAGGCTAGCTGAACATTCAGCCATACCACTGGAGTCAATTTGAGGAAGACGTGTGTGTTATTACATTTGAAGAGATATGATGTATGCTGAGACATCACAGCTACTTATGCCCCTTCACTTTCTCTTCTACTCCGGGTGATGCAGGAGGCACACTGGCACAGCAACTGGTAGCCTCCTTCATCTACAGCAAAAAAAAATGAAAACGGGAAGCTTATAGAAAACCAGTCCCTGTTGTACCGGTAATATTTTACAAGTGCACCAAACATTCTAGGCCCTACTCACATTTTTGTTGCCATAATTAGGTAAAAGAAGGCATTTTAAGACTTTTTCATGAATAACGTTTTCGTCGGAAATGCTCAATTTTCGAGATGTTTCACTTTAAAGTTCCCGTTGTTTTCCTATGGGGTAATTATAAGTGTGATCGTGTCACATGACCTTTTGGAGAAAAATATCGAAAAAACCCCAATCTAATCCAACCGAATCCAGTCCGACCCAATCCAGTCCGACCCAATCCAGTCCGACGGTTAGGTCAGGCTGGGTTAGGTCAGGCTGCGTTAGGTCAGGCTGGGTTAGATCAGGCTGGGTTAGGTCAGGCTGGGTTAGGTCAGGCTGGGTTAGGTCAGGCTGGGTTAGGTCAGGCTGGGTTAGGTCGGGCTGGGTTAGGTCGGGCTGGACTAGGTCGGGCTGGACTAGGTCGGGCTGGACTAGGTCGGGCTGGACTAGGTCGGGCTGGATTAGGTCAGGCTGGACTAGGTCGGGCTGGGTTAGGTCGGGCTGGGTTAGGTCGGGCTGGGTTTGGTCGGGCTGGGTTTGGTCGGGCTGGGTTTGGTCGGGCTGGGCTAGGTCAGGCTGGGTTAGGTCGTGCTGGAATAAGTCGGGCTGGGTTAGGTCGGGCTGGGTTAGGTCGGGCTGGGTTAGGTCGGGCTGGGTTAGGTCGGGCTGAGTTAGGTCGGGCTGGGTTNGGGTTAGGTCGGGCTGGGTTAGGTCGGGCTGGGTTAGGTCGGGCTGGGTTAGGTCGGGCTGGGTTAGGTCGGGCTGGGTTAGGTCGGGCTGGGTTAGGTTGGGCTGGGTTAGGTCGGGCTGGGTTAGGTCGGGCTGGGTTAGGTTGGGCTGGATTGGGCTAGGCTGGGCTGGGTTGGATTGGGCTGGGTTGGATTAAGTTGGGCTGCGTTAGATTGGGTTCGGCTGCATTAGATTGGGTTGGGCTGCATTAGATTGGGTTGGGCTGCACTGGATTGGGTTGGGCTGACTGGATTGGGTTGGGCTGACTGGATTGGGTTGGGCTGGTTGGATTGGGTTGGGCTGGGTTAGATTGGGTTGGGCTGGGTTGGATTGGGTTGGGCTCTGCTTGATTCTGTTGGGTTGGATTGTGTTGGGTTGGATTGGGTTGAGCTGCGTTGGTTTGGGTTGGGCTGCGGTGGATTGGGTTGGGCTGCGGTGGATTGGGTTGGGCTGCGTTGGATTGGATTGGGCTGGCCTGGGTTGGGCTGGTTGGATTTGGTTGGGTTTGGTTAGATTAGATTCGGTTGGGCTGGGTTAGATTAGATTCGGTTGGGCTGGGTTAAATTGGGTTGGGCTGGGTTGGATTGGGTTGGGCTGGGTTGGATTGGGTTGGGCTGGATTGGATTTGGTTGGGCTTGGTTTGATTGGGCTGGGTTGGATTGGGTTGGGCTGCGTTGGATTCGATTGGGTTGGGTTGGGTTGTGCTGGTTTGAACTGGGCTGGGTTGGATTGGGTTGGGCTGGGTTGGATTGAGTTAGGCTGTGTTGGATTGGGCTGGCTTAGTTGGATTGGAATCGGCTGGATTGAATTGCGTTGGGATGGCTTGGATTGGGTTGGTCTGGGTTGAGTTAGGTTGGGCTTGGCTGGATTGGGTTGGGCTGGGCTGGATTGGGTTGGGCTGGGCTGGGCTGGATTGGGTTGGGCTGGGCTGGATTGGGTTGGGCTGAGCTGGGCTGGATTGGATTGGATTGGGTTGAATTGAATTCTGTTTCGTTGGGTTTCGTTAGGCTTCATTAGGTTGGGTTAGGTTTCGTTGGGTTGGGTCAGGTTTCGTTAGATAAGGTTGCGTTAGATTAAGTTGGATCAGGTGCGGTCAGTCTAGGTTCCTGTGAGGTCGCGGGTATTTTCTCCTGTAAGAAAATAATGGGAACTTCAAACTCAAATATCTCGAAAACTAAGCACTTCCAACGATTTGGCTGGCTGGGTTGGATTGGTTTGGGCTGGGTTGGATTAAATTGGGCTCGGATGTATTGGGTTGGGCTGGTTTGGATTGGGTTGGGCTGGGTTTGGATTGTGTTGGGCTGGGTTGGATTGGGTTGAGCTGGCTAGAGTTGGACTGGGTTGGATTGGGTTGGGCTGGGTTCGATTGGGTTTGGCTGGGTTCGATTGGGTTGGGCTGGGTTCGATTGGGTTGGGCTGGGTTCGATTGCAATCGGCTCAGTTGAATAGGGTTGGGTTGGGCTGTTTTGGATTGGGTTATGCTGGGTTGGATTGGGTTATGCTGGGTTGGATTGGGTTGGCTGGGTTGGATTAGGTTGGACTGGGTTTGATTGGGCTGGGTTGGATTGGGTTGGGCTGGGTTGGATTAGGTTGGGCTTGGTTTGATTGGGCTTGGTTTGATTGGGCTGGGTTTGATTGGGTTGGGCTGGGTTGGATTGGGCTGTTTTTGATTGGGTTGCTTTGGGCTTGGTTGGATTGGGCTGGGCTGAGTTGGATTGAGTTCGACTGGGTTTGGCTGGGATGGATCTGGTTGGGCTGTGTTGGATTAGCTTGGGCTGTGTTGGATTAGCTTGGGCTGTGTTGGATTGGGTTGGGCTGTGTTGGATTGGGTTGAGGTGGATTGGGTTGAGGTGGATTGGATTGAGTTGGACTGGATTGGGTTGGATTGGGTTGGATTGGGTTGGACTGGATTGGGTTGGACTGGAATGGGTTGGACTGGATTGGGTTGGACTGGATTGGGTTGGACTGGATTGGGTTGGGCTGGATTGGGTTGGGCTGGGTTGAGCTGGTTTGGACTGGGCTGGGTTGGATTGGGCTGGGTAGGATTGGATTGGGTTGGGATGGGTTGAGTTGAGTTTGACTGGGCTGGGTTGGACTGGGTTGGGCTGGGCTTGGTTGGGCTGGGCTAGATTGGGTTGGGTTGAATTGGGTTTCGTTGGATTGGGTTTTGTTGTATTGGGTTGGGTTATATTTAATTTCGTTGGATTGGGTTGGGTTTCGTTGGGCTTCGTTGGGTTTCGTCGGGCATCGTTGGATTTCGTTGGGCTTTACTGGTTTTTGTTGGGTTTCGTTGGGTTAGGTTTCGTTGCGTTGGGTATCGTTAAATTAGTTTAGGTTTCGTTACATTAGGTTGGGTTAGGTTGCGTTCGATTAAGTTGGATCAATTCTAAGTGGAAGTCGACTAAATTTAAAATTTAACGTTTCGAGATTCGGAATCCCATCATCAGAAAAGAAGAAAGTTAACCTATAAACTTTAAACAAAGAAATTTCTTAACTGTCTAACAATCAGGGAAGCATTGATGTTATCGAGTGGAGGTCTGAAACTCACATGAACTGAGCTGCGTCGAGGAGCTGGATGTCAGCTCCTGTACAGTTGGCATATTTTAGACTAAGTGTGCACGGTATGAAGCGGTACAGCCGAGGTCAGTCTAGGTTCCTGTGAGGTCGCCGGGTATTTTCTCCCGTAGGGAAACAATGGGAACTTCAAAGTCAAATATCTCGAAAACTAAGCATTTCCGACGAAAACTTTATTAATGAAAAAAGTTCTAAATGTCTTTTTTTTGCCTAAGTATGTCAAAAAATTGCAAAGATCGTGTTTGATGTGCTTGTACAATTTTACCGTTGCGTAAGGACATCGTGATACATATGAGTATGATAGGTCGTTTAATTTAATTGAATAATTGATTAATTGCCGCGCCATAAACAAGATAATTTACACAGTTTCTTTCTAAAATATTTTTATCATAAATAATTGCTCAGTTGTGAAACAAACTGGGGACAAATCTTTTACTAATTTTAGTACACTCGACTTTGTTGGGAACAGTGACTGTAATTAATGAGGAGACCGGCTGTTATGGGCAGCTATTGTGCGACGGTAAGGCACACCAAAGGAGACACCAAAGGTGTCTCCTACAGAAAGGGCTATGTGCAGACCAGGGTTTAGTCAGCTTCAAGCAAATAACAAATCATTCTTTTGGCAGAAAAGCAGAAATGTTCAACAACGATTTCACTACATAAGGCTCAGAAAGTCGAGCCTCCCAAAATAAGTTGCGCGTGAAAGGAACGACGGAGCTGCATAAAACTGAATTTTTTTTTTTCACTGAGAAGTCTAGTTTTAATTCTTTTCGTTGTTTAGAAGCGAGGGATAGCTAAAATGTAGGTGGAGCTTTCTCAAATAAGACGAACAACCAATGAGGGGCTACACTACATAGTGGGACAGTCTCTTAAAAAACGGCAAAGTCTCATGCCTATGCCATTGGCTGGAGCATAATCTCACGTAAGGCTCAGAAGTCGAGCCTCGCAAAATAAATTGCGCGTGAAAAGGAACAACGGAGCTGCGTGAGATTAATATTTTTTTTTTCACTGTGAAGTCTAGTTTTGATTCTTTTCGTGGATTAAAAGCAAGGGACAGCAAAAATGTTGGTGGAGCTTTCTCAAATAAGACGAGCAACCAATGTGGGACTAGACTACACAATGGCTCAGCCTCTGATAAATGGGTAAAGTCTCATGGGTATGCCATTGGCTGGAGCAACACGAGGGTTTTTCCAAGTTTACACTTTAGTGTGGATATGAGGGGATAGGCCACGATACGCGAAATTCAGCACATTAAAACACGATCGGTTAGGGCAAATTTTGGGAGGACCCGAATGACAGCAATCGACTTGGGTCAGAAAAAGATTTTGAGTGATTCCAGGCATGAAGCTCGTCTTGGCACCAAGTACAAAGTGTTGTGTCAAAATCGTTAGTTGAAAAAGAGGAATCCCCGGTCATGGGTGATTCCGTAGTCCCTAAACTTCGGCGCCTAGCAGAGGCGTCTGTTCCAATCATCGTAGTCAGTGTCACCTGCTAATTTACGGCGACTTGCAAAATCTAGCATGGCTGTTTTGAAGAATTTTCGCCAATAGTGTTATAAGCGATATTTATGGGGCCATTGAACAGGCCACATTTCTTCCATTGGGCATCATGTGTGACTTTTCCCTATTAAGATATGTGCCACGAAACCTTGCTTTCTTCAACATCGAGATTTTGGCCCCTCTTTGCGAATAAATGGGCCGGGGATTCATTCAAAAAATGTGAGATTCATCGATGAGAACCAGAACAGCTAGCAACCAGATGCAGTGGACTTTCAGCATAACGCAGGATGCTTCATAAACTTTGTCAATTGTATCATCGTCGTGACTTTGGCTTTGCCATAAGCTTTCGCCCGATATTCCGTCCATGTAATTGCGTGCTTCAACGAATAACAGCCAGTCACAATGACACTTTTACAATGGTCAATGACACTTCGCAGTGCATCAAGTAATCTCCGACATCGTGGTGGTGGCCCCCTTCTAGGAATGGAACAATTGTAGTCTGCAGCGCCAGTGTGAACTTACATTAATAGCATCATTCTTCGTCACGCGCATCGGTGAAGCATCGGTAACATGATCAATTTCATCTGTTAAGTGACTTCTTCGGCTGCGGCCTGGACAAGCCGCAGTTGCAACTTTATTATCCGCTTTAGGAAATTGTTGAAAAGACTCTACAGCAGTCATGCGACGCTCGAGGCAAAGGGACATTGGTAAGCATTGAATAAGTGCAATGGGGAGTGATCGGACTTGGAAGAAGATGGAGAGTTGTGGAATGCTGCAGCAAAATCAAATGAAACTTTAGTTTTAATTTGAATAAAATTGAAAAGAACGTATAATTGCCTCTAAAAAAATTTAGTAAGAGTTGGGGTAAACTAAGATGTACTTAGCCGGTACGCAAACTTTTAATGAGCTGGGGAATGGAAAGGTATAGGTATAAAATGCTCATTACGTAACAATATTTATGACCTGCTTGGTTTACTGGAAGATGCTGGCGGCATCTCTCCATGAATTAAGCAAAGTCTTCCTCGTGGATTAACTTCAAATTAATGTTTGTCATTGCATATTGCACGGTATAAATATAATCATGTGTACAATTCTATATTATCATATATAATTTCGATCAAACCGTGCAACTTGAATTTCATTACCAAGCTTTGTTTGCGATAAATATTGAGCGTGAGTTGAGAGTCTTTCTTGAGAGTTAGCGTCAAATTAATGTTTGCCATCGCTTATTGCACGGTAAAATATATCTTCAACCGCGTTTCTGTACGTTCAAACATCAAATAATCTTATATAATTTCGATCAAGCCGTACATATTGAATTTCAATACCAAAGCTTTGTTTGCGATGAATATTGATCGTTAGTTGTGCTTTTTTAATCAGAGCCTCTCAAATTCAACATGGTGTAAAGTTATGAGTTTTATATCACGGTCGGATGAGGCACTGTTTTTTATTTCTCACGGCACAAATCATAGAGATGACCAATCTCGAAGTACGAATTTTGTGTGTTGATAACAATGTTTCGCGACAGTGTCTTGAGTTTGGGACATAGATTATAATCAAGTTGCTATTTACTATGACGTTTCTTTCCATCACCCGCTGTCATTGTTGTGTCATACGAATTTAATTAAGTGTTTGGATACTCTCGCTGAGATTCATATACATTTTCCATGCATTTTTTGTAATACTGTGATATTTATTCCAATAAGTTGATTGTATATCGTGCCTTTCATTTAATTCTAAAAAATGAGAACTCGCATCGACTTAGGTCAAGATATTTGATTGATCACTGATTTATATTAAATTTTATTCATTCGTCAATTTCCGAGTTATAATTGTTTTATTTATTGTTCCATTATCTATATATTAATACGCTTGTATCTACGTGTGTCAGTCACGCTCTTCACAAATAGATAGGCGTAAATTAGAGACTTGACTTCATTTCACTCGTATCATATATCTACGCTT
>LQNS02277220.1:3187144-3198118 GCA_001587735.2 Parhyale hawaiensis | reverse complement strand
ACAAATGATCAGATTTTGGAGTTTATGCAAAGAAAATTATGGTTTCAGAGCCAATTTGAATTTTTGCTACCATTGGCTCACTTGGCGGAGGTATGCGCTCTCAGAGTGCTCTAGTTTATATATATAGTCCCCTTAGGGGGTCTATGGTCGACCCTCTGGGAATTTACGGGGGTCTGTAGACCCTTTATAGGGAATCAATAATATGAAATATTGAAATGTAAAAGGTAAAAATATGCGGGGATACGAAAATGTGCTGATGCAGCAAAACTGTAGCAGAAATGTTGGAAAGCGCTGCCTGTCTCCCGAGCGAATAAACCGATAATTATGGGGCTACAAGTTTTAACGCTCCTGATATAAAAAAATTACACTTAATATGCATTGTATTTACGTTTTGTAATATCGTGTAGCTCTTATATCCAAAAGGGTCGAGGAATTTCAAAAACTAATGACACACACAACACTCGCTGCCTATCTGTGCATGGAGGGCTTAGAAACTCTTTCTGGCGTTTTGAAAAAGATCTTACAGAGATCTTATCCTATACTTTGTACGATCACAAAATAAATTTATATGTATGCTGTTACATCCCCTAATTCATCCAATCCTAATGTCTTGATATAAATCAAATGATTTTTATTTGAAACACAATAAGTTCACAGATACGCCAACAAGTTCAAGGTAACTAAGTTTTACAATATTAATGAGGCCCCGTCACATAAATAGGTGGCCGCCCACTGGGAAAAATACATTGAGGCACTCAGTCTACACCTGCAGACATGATGGTCATTAAGCAACTTTCTCACGCACAAATATAGACAGTGGAAAAGAGAGAAATAACAATGTACTGCATCTCTAAGTATCCGAAATTATGAGTTCTTTCCTTCCTTAGGAACAACACTGCTGTAATCAGAGTAGGCTTAATCATAGAATGTATAACTATTAGCAGTAGTAGTGTAAAACTCTCACTTTTTTGCCTTCTTATTACCTGCTCCGCATGCGGGTCGTAGAGAGTGGATGCTGTTAAGAATATCCTGCTGCACTGCTTCTGGCAGATCTTGAAGCATTTCTGTTTGATGTCGAAGCTGGCCGCTGCTTTCATCTTCAAGTATTCCGAGACCGTACAGTCATTTCTATTTGTACTCTCGCTGAAATGCGGGACGCATGAGAAGGAGTCAATGACTGAATCGATAATGCATTCCTTGTAGCACTTGGCTTGACTATACCCCAAATTTGAGTTACACTGAGAGTTCGGGGTTGAAATCAGATGACGATGCTGCGCGCTCAAGACGATGTCTTTTGGACATTCTTCGTTCATGGTGCAGAATTCTCCCGGCGCAAACGTCCAAAACATATAATCGTTCGGTGACAATAAGGAAGGGAGTCCCTCCTTTAAGGACGATATTTTTAGAAAAACTTCCGCCATCTTACTGGGCCGGGATGTGTAGAAACAATTTTCATCTTTCAGTAATACGGAACAATTATAATTGTCTCTCTGCAAACGAATATCTACGGCAACCGCTTTAGCATCGGCCTGGGATTCGTGTACGTAAACAAAGCACTTGTTAAACGTAGTCAACACTGGTTCCCATGGCAACGATGAATCATTACCCGTACTTGCATTATTGAACACCATATTGGCTTCAATACCGATACTATTTATAAAATCTCTCATCGATTCGTTGCCATGTAATGTGCCCCAGTCATTGATCCAGTCGGTAAGTAACTCGTCCAAATTGCAGATTGAGGCAATGTAGTTATCTTCGCCAAATTGTCCACAGGATATATTATTTGGAGACAATCCCATGCTCACCATACCCTCCATGCTGTATGGCAGAGACGGGCAGACAGTCACTGTAATGTTATCTTTTGCTTCAGCCACCAAAATTTCAGTCGCCTTTGGGTACTGTTTAAAGAAAGAGTAATGATAGCTTCCGTGGATGGTGAAGGTGATGAGAAATGCCGCAGTGATGATGCATATCAACCTTCCTGACGAACTGCTGCTGTCAGCCGAGTTCCCGTTTTCATCTTGGGGTTGAAGCTTCTTCCTGAACGACAGATGCAGAAACTTTTAAATGGTGCTATCAATTTATTCTGATCTCCATATTATTGGGCTATTTCAGTAATACCTTAAGTAAAACCTATAGCGTTACTGCGCTAGTTCTATTAGCGCTTCACTTATTACAATACAAAAGTAGACGCATCGATGCTAACGCTACAGTACTGAGTATTCAGTATTATTGCGTTTCAGTCAATGAGCAGGATGCTCGAAACCATAGTCTGGTTCGGATCTGCAGACTAAATTACAGCAGTTGCTCAAATATAAGGAATGGATTAACAACAAATATTGAAATATTCGTTACTTGAAATGTTTTGCAAATACGCTCATAAAATTTTCAAAAATATACTGGAAACATATACGTATAAAATACATATACAACTTGTACATATACAGTATTTTTAACTGTAAATAAATATTTAACTTAAAAACGAAAACTGCACATATATAGCCCTGGCCAAAAGTTAAAGAACCCCGTTCAATTATCCCGATCAATGTCATTATTTTCAATTTTTGTGTTTTTTTTTAATACAGTGGTTTTGATACAAGACAACTGTCAAATATTTCTGAAACCATTTGCAAGAAATATGGCGGCAACAATAGGCAGCGCTTTGACTCTTGAAGAATAGCAGCTCATTCTAGCTAATCATATAAGGAAAGTCCATTCCTGAAATTACTGATGTCAAGAAGTGCTGTTGATCGTGTCATCAGTAAAGTTCGGACTGATAATTGACAGTATAACCCAAACAAAAAACCGACAGGCCTACAATGACTTCTAAACGGGAAGATCGATTGATTGTTATGTCATTAAAAGAGCTCTTCGAGAGAGCTACATCAATTTCTCGTAAATTTTGGGAGCATAGGACAAAATAATCTCCAGGAAAATTGCTTCTTGCAGGTTAAATAACGAAAAATTATTGGTCAGCTTACAGCTTGCAACCCTATATTTCAAAGAAAAACTCAATAAAATCTGTTTTGGCAGCGACGCAGAGCATATTGTATGAACAGAAGAACAATGGAATATGATCATTTCAGTCCAGAATCCAATTTTATCTTGTTCGGATTTGACGATAAGATATATGTTAAGACGTAGAAATGTCGAACGCTCATCTTCTCAGTGTATAAAGAAGACAGTGAAGTTTGGAGGTGAGAGCGTAATGCTGTGGGGGATGACTTTGTCAGCAGGAGTTGGTCCCATTGTTTGCTGACAAGGAAAAAATTAATGCTAACATGCTATTCCTCATATTAAATAGGAGTCGACGAGATTAAAACTTAACGTTTCAGGCTCGCAACATTAGAGTCCCTCCACATACATAACACCAAGCCTAGCCTCAACATCATGACCACGGCTGTACCGCTCTATACTGTATATACCTAGCCTGAATTCTGCCGACTGTATAGGAGCTGAGGTCCGGCCCCTACGCGCGGCTCCGTCCATTTGCCTTTTAGACATTCCCCCAACAACACCTACGCTCCCCTTACCTATTAACAATAAAGAAATTTTTATTTATTGATCGTAGCCTAGTTTTTTTCCCTTCTGAAGATGGAATTTTTCATCCTGAAACGTTAAGTTTTAGATTTTTTGCCTTGTGTAGTTCTTAATAGTTGTTATTCCTCATTTACACGGTGGTACTGTTGACACACCAATTTATATGCAAGACACACCTAGTATTAAAGCTGAAAAAGTAACAAGTTTTCTCGAAAACAAAAGAATTTTAATAAAGTGGCCCCTTCAAAACACTGACTTAAATCTTATAGAGAATATCTGGAAGATCATTGGAAAGAAAACTCAGAATAGAAATTCTTAAACTCATTATTTATGGTGTTTTCTGAAGGAAAAATGGTACGGGATCACTAACAAACTTCAACATAGTTTTTCAACAGTTAAAATCAGGTGATTTAAGTCTGTGTGTGATCATTTGAATCTACAATTGTCCCTGTATTAATTTTGAAATCTTTTTCTTTCTTTCACATCTGAGTGTCATGCCTAATCAGAGAAACTCTATTTTATCGCTTCATGAAGCAATGGAGGGACAACAGCATTGTTAGATGGCTGTAAATTCCGGGGTAGACAGTCTTCAAGGCAATCAAAAGGTATCGACAGCTTGGCCGTGAAGGTGATCGTCCTGGGTGACGTTGGAGTTAACCGCGAATCAGTTCGTGTGGTGGCTAAAGAGGACTAGCAACTTGAGACTTACAAGCTCGGGAAAGTGCAAAAGCGTACAGGCGCGAACAAATTCATGAGGAAGGAAAGATGTCATGCAGTCCTCGTTGAGGAGGGCTGCGTACGTGTGACAACTGGGAGCGGATTCTTTTCACCAATGAGAAGTTTTTCACGATTGAGCAAACTTAGCCATGAAAATGACAGGGTTTGGTGTCAACAGCCTTCTGAACAGCTTACACCCATTCAACATCGCCAGAACCCTCGGTCCATTATGGTTTGGGCCGGAATTTGCGCCGCTGGCAAATCTCCCCTCATTTTTGTTGAAGAAGGAGTGAAAATCAATCGAAAAACCTTCCAAAAGGATACCTAGGAGCCTGTGGTACTGCCCTTAGCTCGAAAGTCACTTTCGAAACCAGCACTGGATCTTTCGGCAAGATTCTGCTCCTGCTCACAGGGCTAAAGCAACTCGACTGGTGCCGCGTCAATTTTTCGATTTCATTACCTGTCAAGAATTGCCTTCGTACTCGCAAGACCTGAACCCTATGGATTATTCAGTTTGGTCGATCTTCGAGGCTTATGCCTGTGCCACTCCTCACGAGAATTCTGACTCTGAAAAATTCCAGTAGGAAAGAATGAAGCAAAGTAGGCGAGGAAGTGCTGTGTCCCTCAACTGAAAACTTTTCTAAACTTGATGCTCTGTGTCAAAGCTAAATGTGGCCATTATGAAAACCATTCCTAAGGTTACTAAGTAGGTCATTACCTTCATGTTGAGACCACGTTTGCTACTTTTGTTTCATTATACTGAAATAAGCGTCAAAACTGTTATTATTTTTTTGTCACCCGGCAATAACTAGCTTAAGTGTTCGAAGATTCGATTCAGTGAAGTCATCCAAAGTAAGAAAAGGTCACTAAATATTTAATATTTATTCCTGTTCTTCATATATAAACACCAATGGTAAATGATATTCCAAAGATTTCTTATGTGCTCCTTAATTTATGACCAGGGCAAAATATGCATTTTTGTTTTCAAATTATACATTTATTTACACTTGATGTTCAATGTACAATCCACATGTGTAATTCCTACATATATATTCCAAGTATATTTTGCGAAAGTTTTTTAAATGTACATGCAAAACATTTAATGCAATAAATATTCAAAAAGTTATTATTATTCCATTCTTTAAATTTTGGCCACTACTGTGGTTTATAGGCACAGCGAGCAGGGTTCACATACAGAATGCACATCAGTTAAAATTGTTATCCCCGCCGGCAAATCATTTAAAAAGTCGTATTTCACCCGGAAATGGAAAATCGCGTTTCAGTCTGATTCCTTCAAATTTGTAGCAGTTTGTTGAGTTCACTAATTGACATTAACAAAAAAAATGTGCGAAGACCTGAAATAAAAATATAGGTAACCTCAAAAGCTCCAGTGTCACGGGTAAATGTTCGTATTTAATTTGTAAAAAAGCAGTACTCTGTATCAGTGCTCTACTAAGTGCTTCAGGATAAATATTTACCTTAATTTAAAATATCACGACTGATTAAAAAAGTGGCTCATGTTATTCCATACCATCAGCAGCGAAGACACCTTTGCCCTGCTTGATGAAAAAGAAAATATAATCTTACCTTCTGCAGAAGTGTAGCACAGTGTTCACCAAAGACAGTGTTATGGAGAGACCAGAAACTCCTAGCCACAGTCCTGCTGTTCCCCCAGCTTCAGAAAGAAAGTTGGTAAGCGTGTAAGCCAGACTCTCGACCACCAGCCTGTGCTGGATCGTGTCGAGTCCCAAGTTAAACTGAGGCACTGCACTTGATGAATTTCTTTCTTCGGACACAAGCGTATAAAATACCTGATGGCAAGACTGGCCGCAATTGCATTCCTTTGTCCATTCTTCTGTCTTCTCGACATGGTGGAGGACATCTCGCTGGAAGTACCAGGTTGAGAAATATGTGTCCATATCAGGGCACTCGATATGGTCGGCATCTACTCGGCAAGAATACGTTGCCAGCATGTGTGTGGTGATACATTTCTGGAGACACTCTGAATGCTCCAGTGGATCGACACATGGATGAATGGGAGTATCTTGAATAGACTGTTCGTCGAAATGAATGGTGAACTTTATTGCATCAGTTTCCTTGACTTCCACCATTGGCTGGAGGCTTCCAGGAATTGGAAGTTCATCGGGAGCATGGACAAAGATGAAATAACTGCCATATAAGTTAGAAGAGATTGTGTTCAAGAAGCGCACTGTGCAGTTGATCCCGCACATTTCTTCTGCTCTGTCACAAGAATGATAATTGTGGAGTCTGGGACAATCTTCTACAACGGGACCTCGAGCCAGAGTCAATTCAAGTCTGTCTCGCTGTGCCTGCTGCACTTTCAAGTCAGGGTTCCAAGTAAAGCAGTCAATTGCTCCAATGTTGGACCTGCTCCACTCAGCTCCGCTCGTATTTAGCTTCTTCTTAGCAAACAGAAGATGAGACAATGTACTTTCAGGATCGGTCAGGACAGTAGCAAAGGAGACATTTTCGCCCTCTTGAATGAAACCTTTCATCGTTTCCAGATGGTCAAAAATACATTCCAACGCCGAAAAGCACTGGATGTCGAGTCCAGCATCGATGAGCTTCCGAACATCCCACGGTGGAAAAGGACACACCGAAATCGAAGGAAATTGGATGGCTTCCTCGTCTACGATCCGAACTTGTGAAAAGACACTATAGCTCAGGAGTTTTTGAATATTGTACGCAAAATGAATGGCGAATCCATATGAACAAATTAACCAAATGCTCAATTGGCACACTTTTCTCCCCGGGAAATTCATACCGGCACTTCTAATAAATTTACGCTATTGTTTTATATGACAGCAAGTGGGCAACTGCGTAACAATCGCATTAGCGAACAGACTCCATCTCGTCTTGTTGATGCTCTGTCAGCTTTCCCGGGACTTGGATGGGCACGGTCTCTTAAGTACGAAGCCTATTCCGTATCGATTTACTGTGTTCCACCGAGCCGTTCTAAACGTCAAATACGGAGTGGCAGGCCGATGCATGTTGCCATCAGCGCCAATTCAATTTTGAAAATTGATGGAACGCTGGCTATTTTCAGTATTTATTTATGCATTGCGCGCTGTCACCAAAGCATGTGACATTTGTAGCACTGATTGGCCCAAGGAACTCAGACTATAGCATTCAGATGCCGACAACCATGCATTATTAACAGCTATGCCACCGCATATCTTCCTCGGTAGAGAAGAGGTGCACTGACATTTGCAGTAGCGATTAACTTCGACGTATTTAAGATTGCCTTGCCTATGGAGACATCCGATTAGTTATGTGGTTGAATTATTATCACTGCTATTAAAACTTGTCGAGAGATAACAATAATATATTATAAAATTTGACGAGAAGTAGCTGACAAAATTTTGTTATCCTTGGCACGCGTTTCGATGTACAGTAACAGCCCTAAACCTTAGAGAATAAAACTTATTGTCTTAGGTTGGAGAGGGTTAGTTCTAATGCCTGCATGTTGTTTTAAACACTTCTTTGCCCAACACCATACAAAATCGTGAAGTTCTACTGTTGAATAAAAAGGTAAAGGTAAAGTCAAATTGACCGTACCCCAACTGGAAAAACTGCATGCACTGGCTTGTGCTGCAGATATAGACCAACAGGCCCCAGAGGAGTATACGGCTGCAGTCGAGCTATATGGCGCCTTGCGTTATCACGATGAAGGAACCACTCCGTCTTGTGCCACTTTTCGTTTTCTTGACACATTCTCCGTAAGACGTTTTAGAATGTCACGGTTGAATAATGTTCAGGCGGCTAACGAGAAAGCCGCAACTCTTTCTGGGGTAATGCCGATCCGAAGCTTTCCTTAACTGTAATCAGCGTCAACCAATGTTCTGCCACCGTTAAAGTTTTTCAGCTGTTCGCGTTTGATTGTGATCTAAGGCGTCAACGTAATTATGACGGGTTTCTGCTGCTGCTATTCCTGAGTTTAAAACAAAAGTTGGTACAGACAAGTTGCTTTCAGAAATCCACCATCCACCGAATGTCACTCAACACGCAACAGAGAGGTAATGCTCATAAAACTAAGCGTACCTTCCTAACCCCAAACTATTTCAGGTGGTATCTCACAAAGGGTGTATGGGGTACCATCTGACGGTGTTTCATTGCACTCGCCAGCCTTCTCGAGCTACATAGACATTCCGGGAATATTTGGGTTGCACATCTCGCATAAAAACTAAACACCGATGCCCTCCTGTATTACGTAGTTTGACGGATTTTGCTACAGGGGCGTTACAGTGTGTTATTGCGTAACTGTCAAACCCAAAGTTTGCCATTCCTTCTGGTTGATTATCCCTTCAGTCACTGGCGTAGAACGTAATTCACTTGTGCAAACGCGGCAAATTGCATTGCTGAAACAGCTATGATTACCTGTCAGCGAGTGCTACACTCGCTCCCAAGCCTCAAGTAAAGGATTCCCTGTCTGCCCCAAGCTCAGTTTGTTATGATTAATTCAATGTACAAACACAATACTGAGCGTGAGACTAACGGACGACGGCAATCATTTCTTTTTTTATGGGTTTGTGTGTGGAGAAATATTCGATCAGGAGCCAATATCTGCAACTGTAGTTTACTGTTGACTGCTCGTTGCCATGAGCAACAGTTTGATATTTTCTATTCATCAAACACAGTCCAGCAATGGCTAATTTTCTAAATTTATTTTATTAGCGCCGAAGGAAATACAAAGCGCCTCCACTTGGTTATTTGCAATTTTGAGCTAGGAGTAACAATTCATCTTAAAGGTATGTAAATTTTACTGGCAAATATTTGATAGTCAATGAAGTGTTTGGAGAGTCATCAAATAAATGCATTTTAGTTACTGTAGTGGTCTTCGTCTGAAAATCTACATTGTTATTGAGCACTTAAATACTGTGAAAGTCTTCGGTTTTCCTCATCCCGTACCTGCTCTGCTTAACAGAATGTCAAGTAATTGATGCGTTAGATGTCCTTGGATTTGGCGTATGCATTATATTCAGTAACATACAACGCATTCATACGTCCCCTGGCGCGTACCATTTATTAAGCACTGCAAAAATTCATTAAATTCTAGGAGCCGCTGTTAGGCTCGTAGCTTTGCATTTACCCCTGGTGCGCTAACTGTGCTCTACGTTGAGCATCAGGAAGCAAAGGATGGCCATAGGTCGTAGGATCCGCCTATTAGGTTAGCCGACCCTTAGTTAGGAGATTAGCTCGGCCGAGGGGAGGGGGCAGCTTAAGGTCCGTCCATACAGGCACCTAAGCTTAAGCTAGGCCTTCTGGACGTCTGTCTTTAGTGCCCATTATGCTCTCTTCCATGTTCATACTCCTTCTGATTATGCTTCCTACTATCTTCCTTCTCTTTCTCGACGTGTGTATCGAACGTGTGTGGTTCGCAACCACTTTCCTTCTGTTTTATATACCACTGTTGATGCTTTGTTCTACTCTTCCTCTTTTTTTCCCGATTCACTTTGCCCAGGCACATCGATGCTATGAGGGAACACCATCGTGCATGTGTTCCATGTGTTTCTTAGCATACTACATGTCCCTCCTATCTTCTTTTCTTTGAATTTCAATGTAGGCTGTGGGTGAGGAGGATTAAGTTAGGATTATAATAATAACTAGAACACTCTGAGAACCCATACCTCCGCCAAGCATGGCAACTGTTACGAAAAATCCAAATTGGTTCTGAGATGATTTTCTTTGTTTCAACACCCAAATCTAATCATTTGTGCCCTTCAACAAATTTAGCAGCTTCAGTAATTTTCTTCAACATCCGCTCGTCATTTTTTGAGTTATGTTGCTCACAAACATTCTGACAAACGTTAGTTAAACTCACTAACGGACCAACCTATCATCACCAAAGTTAATCATATATGTCTTTTAACATTAATAAAAACTCCTTAAAATTTCATAGAGATCCATTCATAATATTATGAGTTATTGTGCTAACAAGCATAAAATTAAAAACAGTGACACACTAAAGAACAAACAAATCTTTACAAATATTTGTTCATTTACTCTTCGTGATATACCAAACAACTCAAATAAATTTCATAAAAATCCACCCCTAACTTTTTGAGTTGTGGCATTGAGAAAGATGAGGCAGACAAACAAACGGTGGACGTATCTTCACAAAAAATTAACCATGTGTTCCTCCTAGCACACCTAACAATGCCTGTAAATTTCGTCAAATGTAAGCAAGAAATGTAAGTAATTTTGCCCTATCAGGTCAGGTTTTTCATTCTATTTTTCAATTGTAAGAACATAAATTATTGGAAATAACGTGTTTTCTGATGAATTATAAGTATACTAAATTACACTTTTTTCCAAATAAATTAATAAAAGGGATTCTAGAGAGCGTGTTAAGTATTTTATATTTTCTTTTAACAAAGTTATGAAATATGCGTTGAGTAACAGCTTAAATAATAATTAAATTTTATTAAGAACACAATGGGTTCACAAAAATAGCTACACCGTAAGTAGTGACGATGAGTTATCAGTTATTGTATCTATCTATTGTAATAAACTTTTAGGCAATCACCAAAATTGAGAATATGAACGTGTTCTTAATGCGCTCCTGAAAAAATCATCAAGCTCTAGATGCATGCATGTCCATTAAAATGCATTTCCTTGTTTCGCATTTAGACTACATTTTGGAAAACTGTGGTGATTTGAGCGAAGAGCTATGAGAGCTTTTTCTCAAGGATA
>LQNS02277220.1:3095758-3111773 GCA_001587735.2 Parhyale hawaiensis | reverse complement strand
AAGAGAGGTCCTGTAATCCACCTTCCTGGAGGCTTGGTTAAGGAAGAATCGGAAGAAAGCAAAGTCTGTACGAAAGACAGATCTCTCGCCGTCCACAACGTTATATTTTAATAACGACGCAACAAAACATTCCAACGAGTGGATAAATGAAAGCGTTCAAAAGACTAACGTGTAGACAGGACTTAAAAACAGTATCGCAAATGAAGGCAGTAAAGTGGGCACGAAAAGTAGACGTCACGAAGGCCCATAACTGAGGCCAAGGTAACTTATAGGCTCCCCTTGGGGTCGCTGCTCCCTATAACATAGGATGAATCAGCCTAAATAACTTAACCCTATGACTCATCCTATACTCTTGTCGGTTCACTTTGATGGGAAGCAAAGCAGAGATGTGGTCAAATTGCCACATGGATGTCATCCTGAGCCTCGTTTAACTTCATTGGCGTTCAGATTTTGTACAGTCAAGGTGCTGCTTGAGAGCCTTGATCTTTATGGAGGTGTGGACCCGGTGGGCATGTTTCTTCTGTTTTATAAGCAGCTTGCTGGCATTTTTGCCCCTAAACTAGCAGTGATCTTCCGGCACCTGATACGGTAAGGAAATTTTCCCCGTAGTTGGCGTACTGGGAATACCCATTATTCCCATTCCCAAGGGTCCAGTGTCGCCCCATGTCGCCAACTATCGACCCATTACACTGACTCCCATTTTGTCGAAGATGTTCGAGAAATTGGTTACCTGTAAACTTGATCGTTTTGCTGAGTTTACGGGTTTGCTGCTTGCTGGTCACTTTGCGTACAGAACTGGTTTGGGTTGTTGTGACCCATTGTTGCCGGTATCACTCCATTTACTGTCTGCACTGAATTGTAGATTTGAGGCACGCCTTGTCCAGTTGGATTTTAGCGCGGCGTTTGACAGGGTCAACCACAGGGGTCTATAATACAAGCTGGAGTCGTTTGGTGTTGGTGGTAGGGTTCTGTCAATCATTCGCGATTTTGTTTCTGGGCGAACGTAGAGTGTGTCTGTTCACGGCGTTTTAAGTGCTTCAGTCGCCGTGGTCTCTGACGTCCCTCAAGGTAGTGTACTTGGTCCGCTGTTATTCGTTCTGTACACTATTGACATGTTCTCTTCGCTAGAAAACATGATGATCAACCATGCCGACGATGCCCCTTTGATAGCAGTGATACCTGCTCCTCGCATAAGTAATGCTGTCGCCTAGACTCTGAATAGGGATTTGTCACGCATTAGTTCATGGTGCTCTGCCTGGAGTAGGAAGCTGAATGCCAGTAAGACCAAGTCGATCTTTAACAGTCGGTTTCAGACGCTTGTACGCAGCATCCACATCTGGAGATAGATGACACTTTGCTTCAGGAGTCTAGCTCCTTGGAGATTCTTGATGTTGTCTTTGACTTTGATGAGGAGCTTACTTTGAGCTGCATATTAGGCGAATGGTGTCACGGGCTTCCAGTAAAGTTGGGCTCCTACGCAAGGTGAATTCTGTGCTTGGCGACAGTGAGGTTGTCCGCAGATTTTTTATGCTTTTTTGCTGCCTGTGTTGGAGTATTGCTCACCGATCTGGGCTTCAGCTGCTGACACTCACTTGCGTCTGCTGGATCGACTTGTTAGTTCAGTATGCTGCGCGGATAATGATCTGGTGAACCTGTCCCACAGGAGAAGGGTTACCGAACTCTGTATGTTTTATAAGGTGTAGAACAATGAGAGGCATTGGTTGCATTCTTCTGTCTCTACCTTCAAGATCTGTAGGAGAGAAACGCGCGCTGCGGTCGGCGCGCGCTCTTTCACGTTGGAGAATGGCTGATTTCAAACTAATAAGTTCGGATGGTGCTTGGCCCTGGTAGGATTAGGTTTGCAATTTATTGCCGGCATCAGTTTTCGGACGTATTGGCCTGGAGCCGTTTAAGTCAGCTGTTAATGGCCTTTGCTGGGTTTCCTATAGCAGCGTTTCGGGCTTCACGGTGTTGCAAAGTTCTTCGTTTGGGTAACTCGTATTATCTGTCCGTGGGAGTGTTATGATATTTTGTAGCAAATGTCATACGGGCGCAAGAATATATATGTATATAACATTAATGTAAACGAGCAGAAAATGAAATGGAATGAACATAAATTGCAGCAAATATAAAATTCATATTTCATGATTACTTATGCTCAGATTGCAATATAATTAACGTGACACATACGTATATATAAACACTTTAATAGCCGTATAGAGTCTTGAAAACGATAGGTGAGCCATGTTCGAAGCAAGCAGCGAGCGGGCCCAGAGAGAACAAATCAATCCTTTGATGACGTTTGCTACAATACAAGGTACAAAATATTTTGTACCTTGACTGTACAAAATCTGAACGCCAATGAAGTTAAACGAGGCTCAGGGTGACATCCATGTGGCAATTTGAACACATCTCTGCTTTGCTTCCCAACAAAGTGAGCCGACAAGAGTATAGGATGAGTCATAGGGTTAAGTTATTTAGGCTGATTCATCCTATGTTATAGGGAGCAGCGACCCCAAGGGGAGCCTATAAGTTACCTTGGTCTCAGTTATGGGCCTTCGTGACGTCTACTTTTCGTGCCCACTTTACTGCCTTCATTTGCGATACTGTTTTTAAGTCCTGTCTACACGTTAGTCTTTTGAACGCTTTCATTTATCCACTCATTGGAATGTTTTGTAGCGTCGTTATTAAAATATAACGTTGTGGACGGCGAGAGATCTGTCTTTCGTACAGACTTTGCTTTCTTCCGATTCTTCCTTAACCAAGCCTCCAGGAAGGTGGATTACAGGACCTCTCTTCTTTCCCGACTTACTGTTCTTATGCGCGTTTATCTGGTGTGGGAAAACCTTCGTGTATTTGTCCCCCGTTTCTATCAATATGCTATTTGTACCTTCTTACTTGGTCTGTTAGATCACCTTAGTTTTGGAGACGGAAGCTTACACTCAAACTGTTTAATAATCTAATCTTAGGCAAGTTAGGTACGGACGAGTCTTCAAATTTGTAGTAGAGTAAAACTCAAAAATATGCTTAATTGTCTGCTGTTTCTACGGCACACTAACACATAAGACCGAGTGGATGAGTGAATACGCTTAAAAGACTAACGAACATATAGACCATTACTGTTTTACCTCTTCTTTCCTACATTTTGTGGTTCCCATGCCCAGTGATCCTGTGTTAGAACGCAGCCTCGTGCATAGTTTCACATTTTTTATCGGCATGCTGTACGTCCCCCTATTTTCTCCTCTGTTAGATCGCCGTTGCTGTGGGAACGGTGGCTTGAACTATACAGTGTAATAATAATTACAATAACACCATTTACCTTTATCGTCTTTGCGCTTGTTCTGTTATTTATTGCCTTTTTTACTTATTGCATAACCGTTCTTTTTATCTCTTGAATCAATTTTGTCATGCGTACCTGACTTCTGAGCAATCGACGCACCAGCCGAGCAGTCTTTGTGGCACCCGGGGTGCTAAATCAGAAATTGCTTGGTATGCAGAGCTGCGTAGGGGTACTTACCTTACCAGGAATGGGAGGGTAGGGGGGCTCGGGTGGTTGAACATTCTGTTTCGACGTCATAGTTCTTAGCGACCCATGATTGGCTGTAGTTGTACTTACTCCTCTGCTGCAAGTTGGCCTACATCTGCAGTACGAAGTAGTACGTGTGAATTTAATAGTTGAGTGCACAGTCAAAGTTAACTTTAATTTTACGTTTTAACTTTGCATTGGGCACTGAAAACAAACTGTCATATTGCATCAAATCCATGTATCTTTTGCTCTTACCAAGACATATTTATCATCTTCAGTCAGTATAATTTTACGAGCCCAGTAATTGTCTAAGATATATGATACATTTATACCACTTCACCTAGGTACCACAAATTTCAAGATGCCTCTCTTTTTGGCTCTGCTTTCCTTTTGTTTCTTCTTTATTCTATCATTGCATTCACTGAAACCCCTGAGAGGACACAGCATTATCGGCCATAATCCATAGAGTCCTAGGTTCCCCCATTCTATAGTGAGAAAAATGGCAGCCTCAGGATCCTTCGCTTTCTATATGGGACAGCTGACTGTCAGTGCAAAAGAAAAAAAATGTTTTCTTCTAATCCTGCTGCTAATCTTTTTTCTATTCCTTTCTTTGTCCCGATTTAGTGATGGCAGATAAATGAAAGTATTTCTCGTTTTTTCTGATCATACTTCACGCTACTGCCGGCTGGTTTTAACTCCCTTGCAGTGGCTAGGAAGACTAACGTCAACAGGCTCAGTAATATTTAATCCAGATCTGCACCATTGAAAACTAACGTCATGCCTCTTCTACTAGCTGTTAGTGACATGTATCTGCTCGTGGCAAGATCTCAGCAAGTTCTCACCCTTATTATTATGTTGGTCATCCACAGCGTGACTGACCGATAAACGACATATCAAAACCATATAATAAACAACATCGTATGTTTATGTATTTCAATTTTTCCTGCCGCGCTGTTAACAAGTAAAGGTAGGTGAGAAGCGGGGCAAGTGCAGATTTTACTATTATGTTGCGCTCTGCTGGTGATCGGTAAGCAAAAATTAGATCAGGTTGGAGAAGATGGCCACAGTTGGAAGTCTTACCTGTTTAATTGAATCTCTTTTGATATATATTTGGAGCGAATCTTAGACTCTTTTGCTGCAGGCCGTTGTTGTGGGGAATGGCTGTAGCGCCCCAAACCATAACACGCCATCATCGGCGGCCAGCGTGGCAGAGTTACTAGCTGTCAACCAGTTCTCCGGTGTAATTGACCTGTTGCACATCAGGCACTTACTTAATCACATTCAAGCTCGCTTAACCTGCTAGCAAAAACTTAACGTTCAAAGATTGGATCCCGAATGCAATTTTTGTCGAGTCCACTAATGAATTGAAAATCTAAACTTAGTAGGCTTCTTCAATATGTACAGCTACGACAGATCAGATGAAGAAAAGTAGCAGCTTGAAATATCCTTGAATGGGAATTAGCGAAGGCGCGCACTCGCGTGTCTATAGTTCTCTGAAATTGTATGCATTTCTTGCTCAACCAACGTTGAAACCTAAAAATGAATATATTTCCAGCTTCCTTTAGTGCTATAGGAGTCTGATTTTTATTATTTTCTCCGCACTTAACAACAGTTGTCAGTTCACGACGTACCTACCAATTGAGTATGGGTCAACGAAGCAGTGGAGAAGCGATATTCAGGGGCTCTAGGAGCAGTATTTTCTTTACCTTTGACGAAGCGGTTAACGCTTGAGGGCGAAATTTCGATATACTGAAGTTATGTCATGGAAGTGTAGAGGATACGCGGCGTGGAATTTTATCGAATTCATTCTTGCTTCATCGCTCGCTAATAGAAAGTTTTTTTTTTCATACTTATCTATTAGAAGCAAGGAGTGTGCTGCCCAGCTGTCTTGAAACAGAGAGCACTCATACCTTACACTTACAATAAGTTTATTGGCCATTGTAGCGTATGCTTCAGAAGCATATCAGTAACGAAAGTATTGTCAATGCAAAAGGGTCATCGCTGATATTTTTGACAGAGATGGCACTCTAGTATGCTTATGATATCGAAGTTTGTTCTTCCTGCCGTTTTCGCTGACTGACTAATGTCTTCTCTTGTAATCAAGTGCTCTCGTGCTCTCGCCGAAATAACGGTGAACGTTGTCCTTCACATTTATATCTAGTAGTAGAACATTTTTGGCAAAGTTATATCTATTATCATCGCCTGTCATTCATGATTCAGAGCGTGAATTGAATGATGTACTGTCGCTGTTATTACTTATCAATTTTAGGCTTTCTCTTTCAGGCTTTTTCATTATTTTGCTACTCAGAATTAAGGCAAACTCTACCTTCTGTTGTCGGTCTTTCCGTGGCAGGTTCAGTGCGAAATTATGAAAATTCTTGAGTATCCGAAAATGCAATATCCGCTCAGCAGGCGATCTATCATCTCTGCCCTGGACTCATTACAGCAGCGCGTTGGTTAGCAATGAACGCGTTCCGCGTCACCGCTCTATTCGGGGATTAATTCTCTCTTCTTTTTCTGTAACATCGCGCGCTAGGGCAATTTCCGCAGAGTCGACATATTTTTCTCTTCAGGATGAACCTTTTAGTCAGATCAATGGCGAATGTTGAACAATCGCGAAGTAAACATGTGCTTGAAATGATGCAGAATTCGGTATAATCTAAACTGATCGTGTATTGTTCTGCAAAAGCGAACGTTTCGTAACTTGATCATGAAAATCTGACGGGCCTATTTGTGGTATCATGGACATTCTCATGCAGACATTGACCTGTTCTCCTGTCGTCGACATGTCTGTACAGACACTGATATGCCCTTTTGTGGTTGCCACACTTGTTCTGCAAATCTTGAAATGTTCTCGTGTGGTGGACATGCTAAGGCAGGCACTGACGTGTCCTCTCGTGATAGCAGAAGTGGGCAACACAGGGAAATTTTGATGCTCTTAGATGCATCAAAATCACATGCATTTTTGTCCCAAAACGAAACACGTGAGTGCGTCATAAATATGCTAAGTGCATCATCATGATACGCTTTAACTAGCTCCTCTGTTATTATAATCACAATTATGTATTTTCTTGTATACACTAATTACACCTAACTTGTTATTCCTCTTGCCTTATTAGTAGAATTTAGAAGTTCAAATGTTGAATGAAAGGAGAAGCCAGCGCTGTGAGAATCCTAGGATCGAAGTCAGCCACGGAGAGATTTTTCATTCCTCCGCAGCACGGACTTCATGTCCTTGTTTGCACACTACCAGTGATATATCGTCAAATTTCTAAAATAATAAGGCATAATGAAATCTACGTTAGGTTCATCCACATTATGCGAGACAATGAATGATCTATATTTATATAATAATACGCTAGTACGTACGTATCTACCTTTTGTGTCACGCTCTTCGTCACTGAAATTTTCAAGTATAAATCTTTGGGAACGTGCATCGTGGTTTGCTGCCAAAGGAATTTCACGGGCCCAATTAGACAGAGCAACTTATAGATATAATCTACGGGTCCACTTAGACAGGGGCAGCTTCAGTGATTATTATCAGCCAAAAGGCTGGTCGTATAAGATATCATACATCGAATTTCGGTGTTGTTTGTGATGTTGATGGGGAATTGCCATGGTACAATGCGAAGGTTCACTTATCTATCTGAAGCGCCTTAAGCCAGACTGTGAACATTTCACGGGTGCTGCTAGCTTATAGGCCTATAAATATTCCACGGGTCCAATGACACGCGGAGGTCAGCAGTCCTGTGCAGCTGGACAAGGTCTTTTTAATAATTTTTATGCCCCTGGGCTCTTCTGAATGAACGGGTTGGGATCTGGAAAATTTCCATGTGGGGGTGGGCACTAACCCAATCAGAAATTCATAGGCATTCATCGGCTGCCTACGAGTAAACAGTGAACGATATCGGATAACATCGGATAAATGTCTATTAATTTCTGATTTGGTAGAAGTGCTAGCAAAATTCAAGGGGGGTTGGGCGGCAACGAGACACAAAAGCTAGGCCCTAAGTAGTACATTTTTTCAAGGCCTCATTTCCAGTGAAGGGTGCGTGTAACTTTTTAGGGAGGGATAGTGTGCCCCACGATCCACCCCTGGCTACTCCACTGCAGGGAATTATGGATATTAATATCAACCAAGAGCATGGACTTAATGTATCACACATCGAGTCCCTGAGTTGAAGAACAAGTGGGGTGTTTCCATGCTAAAATATGAACGCTTCACGGGTCTATCTGAATGGCCTTGCAAAGCCGTGAAAGTTTCACGGGTCCAGCTAGTTATTATGTTAATACGCTAGTACCTACGTAGCTACCTACCTTTTGTGTCACGCTCATCATCACAAATAGATACAAGAAAATTTGAGCTTTATTGAGTTCGGGAAGCTGGCGATTCTGTGATACGGCTGGTGACTAATCTCTCGGCCACAGGCCAGGTCTTTTTAATTGTTTATGCGCCCGAAATTTTTAAGAGTAAATCTCTGGGATCCTGTATCGTGGTTTACTACCAAAGGAATTCCACGGGTCCAGTTAGAGCAACTTATATATGTATCTCACGGGTCCACTTAGACAAGAGCAGCTTCAGTAATTATCAGCAAAAAGGCTGGTCGTATAAGCTATCATACATCGAATCCCGGTGTTGTTTGTGATGTTGACGGAGAATAGCCATGGTACAATGCGAAGATTTCACTGATCTATCTGATGCGCCTTAAGCCAGACCGTGAACGTTTCACGGGTGCTGCTAGCTTATATAAATATTCCACGGGTCCAGTGATACGTGAAGGTCAGCAGTCCTGTGCAGCTGGACAAGGTCTTTTTAATAATTTTTATGCCCCTGGGCTCAACTGAATGAACTGGTTGGGACCTGGAAAATTTCCATGCGCGGGTGGGCACTAAGAGTGCTAGCAAAATTCAGGGAGGGGGCAGCGAGACACAAAAGCTAGGCACTAAGCAGTACCTTTTTTAAGGCCTCATTTCCAGTGAAGGGTGCGTGAAACTTTTTGGGAGTGTGTCCCCCACGATCCTTCCTGGCTACTCCACTGCAGGAATTTCTGGATATTACTAGAGGGCCCAGCCGTCAAAAATGACGGCTAAAATTTTGTGATTGGGCTTTTTATTGTTCCGGTTCCCAGTATAGGTTTTGCTGTATTACAGGTCTCATCCCTGCAGGCCTGATCTTCCATTAGTGAAACACAGGCTGTACAACCATGAGTTTTGCTATAGCAGAATATCCCCTATGCAAGATAAGGAGTGAATATCAGCATGGAATTGATTAACCGTTAAGCTGCACTAAGAAAAAATATAGTTCAGTCAAAAGAATTCACTGGAAATGCCCATGGCTCACCGTATTGTTTATACCAACTGGTTGTTGAACCTCCAGCGTCAAACTTTAGCTGCGATGTAAATTCAATATAAAAAGGCGTCTGCTCAGCGTGAAGATTCAACTACTATAATATCATTCAGCTATGGAAGCGGGGATCCAGAGCCCGGGATCCAGAGGCCGGAGATCCAGAGGCCGGAGATCCAGAGGCCGGAGATCCAGAGGCCGGAGATCCAGAGGCCGGAGATCCAGAGCTATATTTGTCACCGGTACCCCAAGCGATGAAATTGTATGGTATCTCAACTTATTTTTCAGTACATCAATTTTCTCCTATTAAGCTCTTAACTGCGTGATGGAGAGACTAACCAACATTGGAGCAAGGGAGCAAGCGACCAACAACTGTATTTTATTATATAGTGGATTATCACGCAAGAGGATGGACTTGAAATATCACGCATAGAGTTCCAGTGTTGAAGAATAAGTCTGGTGTTACCATCTACTATATAATAAAACACAGTTGTTGGTCGCTTGCTCCCTTGCTCCAATGTTGGTCCGCCTCTCCGTCACGCAGTTAAGAGTTTAATAGGAGAAAATTGAGGTACTGAAAAACAAGTTGAGATACCATACAATTGCATCGCTTGGGGTACCGATGACAAATATAGCTCTGGATTTCCGGCCTCTGGATCTCCGGCCTCTGGATCCCGGGCTCTGGATCCTCGCTTCCATTGCTGAATGATATCGTAGTAGTTGAATCTTCACGCTGAGCAGACGCCTTTTTATATTGAATATACATCGCAGCTAAAGTTCGACGCTGGAGGTACAACAATCAATTGGTATCCACAATACGGTGAGCCCTGGGCATTGCCAGTGAATTCTTTTGACTGAACTATATATTCTTTGTGCAGCTTAACGCTTTATCAATTCCAAGCTGATATTCACTCATCTTGCAGGAGGGATATTTTGCTATCGCAAAACTCATTGTTGTACAGCTTGAGTTTCATTAATGGAAGATCAGGCCTGCAGGGATGAGACCTATAATAGAGCAAAACTGTAAAGCGTAGCTAAGGCTTCAAAAGGGTAAGAACACTTGTTGATTTTCTGGTTTTACTTAGGAATACAAAGCAATTCGACACTAAGTTGTTGCGTGAGAATCGAGGATTACAATGTCTATGAGTTCGGGTTTTTACAAATCAGAGAGAGAACTGGCACAATTTATAACGTGAGAGTTGTTACACTGAATACTGAGAGAGTGGTAGAGTTGTCGGCAGCCGGGCCCTCCGCTCGTCGAGAATGATGGCGCAAGAGAACACAGTTTCTCGCCGGAGTGGCGCTTATATGCCCCGCCGACAAGGAAGTCTACAGTTACTTTGGCCTGCATTATGCTCGTGCATAGCCCTGAAAACATGCGGTCGGGGGTTCCTACGCGGAAAGATCTCTAGGCTAAACGTCAGCCCCTATACTGGGAACCGGAACAATAAAAAGCTCAATTACAAAATTTTAGCCTTCATTTTTTACGGCTGGGCCCTCTAGTGCTAAAATATGAACGTTTCACGGGTATGTCTGAAAGCCCTTGCAAAGCCGTGAAAATTTCACGGTTCCAGCTAGTTATTATTATTGCCATAATAGTAAAATAGTATAGTTTGCTAAAGTGAATCATGATGATGTATATAGGGTCTCATGATGCACTTGGCACTTACGTGTTTCGGTTTTGTGACAAAGCCGATGATGCACCAAAGTGCATAAAAATGATGTAAAACTGTTGCACCTGAAGCGACGAAACTTTGAATTACAATAGCAAGCTGCGTGTTAGTATGTAACCGTGTCTCGCTTCGCACGTGTAACAAAATTACAAAGCTTTTGTTCACTTTCTTTTTGCGGAAATATGTTTTTTCTGACTTCGCCATGAAACACCTACATGCATCAAAATTTTTCGCAATGAAGAGCCCAAGTAAATTAAAGCGCAATTTGCGCACCATATTAAATGTTTGCTGTTGCACTAAATTTAGAAAAATTGTGCTTGCCATTTGCATTGCTTTTTGGCTCCGCAACAGCACAAATAGATCTATTTTTCAGCGGCTGGAACCTGAATCGCTTATGACGCGTTGTGGAGATCTTGTATCAAATTACAGAATGAATTTCATCATCAGATGCTGATGTAACACCACAGTTAAATAGTTGTATATTATTATAATGATGATAATGTTACACAGGTACTGCTCGTTAAAATGTGAGTTATACAACTCATGTATTAATGTATCCATGGTACTCATTTTATGTACATGACAAAAATAATCGTCGCCTCTGAACAAGCTTTTACTTGTGCGGCGCATATTATACGCGTAACTTTGTGGTGTGGCGTACTAGTGGCTGATGCAGTATCTAGGAGGTTGTCGATCGTCCCACTATCAGGGTGTTTATTTGTTTTAGGTTTACTCAAGCAAAGACTCCACTGAAAAGATATATACACGTTTTCACTACTACATTTAGAACGGAAATAGTAGCTTTAGCACAAAATTGACCATATCTCATTTTTGCGTCATCAAATTTTCATGAAACTTGCAGGGACATTGTGATATCTTGTGGCAACACTGTTGAGCTTGTTTACATTTTGCTGTGTCTCCTGACTGACAACTCTTTACATTTTTTCTCTTTTTGAGGTATACGACAATAATAGCTTCTTGTATATTCTGCTAAAATCGGACGTTGAAAAGCTCTAACTAACGAGGAGAAAGAAATTATCATCGCCCGAAAAATAGGACGCCATATTGACACAATGACAAGCTCTCGAAGGACCCTTCACCACGGAAAAAACAATCAAATGCTGCGCATTAAAGAACTGTTGCTGATAGAGATACGAGAAATGTGGTTCGTCAGCTACGTAAAAGACCCGGGCAAATAAGTAAATCAATTTTTACGTCTAGTGGGCTTCCTGAAGTGCCAAAAGCCACAAGAAATAACATTTTTCGCTCCATTGCTTTTGTCAAATCTCTGAAATTGCCTCTAATGAACCAGGACATAAAAGTTTGAGGATGGAATTTGCAGCAAAATACCTGATCAACATGAATCATAGTCTTTTCACAGACAAAACCCGGGCAACCCTTGATGGACCTGACGGGTGGAGTGAGGGTTGGGGGCTACCTGGTGGTGAGTGACATCATCGCGCAAAACGTCAACAATAGCGAGGTGGTGTTATGATATGGGATGGTATCATAGGGAATCGACTTGTAGGTCCGGTTAGACTACCTGATGGCGTGAAAATTACATCTGCATCATATTGTGACATGTTAAAGGACGCTTTGGTTCCATGGCTGGATGACATACCCCTTTCATTGCTTTGAAACTTGATTTTCACGCATGATAATGAGCCTTCTCACTTTGTCCGTACTACCACAGCATTTCTATGCTCTTTGGGGTTCCATGGAGGGAAACTGACGGTTTGGCCATCGTTTGGCCAACCCAATTGGAAACTTTTGAGCCCTTTTGAAAAGGGAAATTTGCGTTCATGGAAGGCAGTATAACTCAAAATCTGTCTTGTGGGATGCTGTTGGTGCAGCAGCAAGGGCAGATCCACCTTCTGCAAAAAAGAAACTAACTGGCTGCATGGATTCAAGGATTATTGAAGCTATTAAATGTTATGGAGGTCATGTTGGAAAATATGACTTTTTTCAGTCATTGTAAACTTTTGATTCATGGTTTCTTGTTTAATACATATTTTTCTCATATGTGTTCTTCATTTTTTGCTCCTTTGCTTATATAAAACTGTGAATATTTTGTTTTCTTAGTCAAAAAGCTATTACCGCCGCACAGTGAAATTAGCAAAACTGATAAAAAAAAATTTCTAGAACTAGCACGATTAGTCGTTTAAAAGCTTACAGCTACTATAAGCATCATAAGTTTCACTTTTGTGAAATTTTCACTGACATTTATAGCCAAATAGTCGAGATGTCGTCAGTTCTACGATAAAGCTATTATTTCCGTTCTAAGTTTATTAATAACTAGAGCTGCAAATGAAGAGAGCAAACCCCCCGCCGAAAAACACGAAGCTACGGAAGAAACAGACAGACAGAAAGACGAACATCTAAATAGAGTCGCAGATCTTCACCTTAATTTAGTAATTTTTTCCCGTGACATTCTTAACAGTTCCTGCAAGTTTGAAGTAATTGTAAGTCTCGCACGAAATAAAGGTGAATGTCAACGCCTGAAACTTGAATCAACAAGTCAAAGCTAGAGCACTTGCTTGAGGATTCCGACAAGTCAATCCTGAAAGGTTTATTTCGCTGCCAAATCGAACGCGCCTTTTACACAGTATATTTCGCACAAATTGGGATTACTCGGCACTACTATGCGTATGAAAAATTAAGAACGACAACGGCTGACGCAAATGATCATAAGAGATGGAAGCTGTCTGTTTCAATTAAGCTGAGCAGCACACTCCTTGCTTCCTTGGGATGGCGCGCGAAAAACAGGAGTTTTATTAGCAGGCAGCCAAGCATCGCTGTTTTTAAAATTTCCATCCCGTATCAGGTACACACAATGGTACTACTTCAGTAGATCGAAGTTTTTATGCTCAGACGAAAAACTACATTGTCAAAGGAAGAAAGATAAGTTGGAAAATGAGAATATCGGCAACTACAGCACCCTGAGAAATAGCTTTCCCTATACATGCTGGATTTATTATTTATAAAATTTTCATATCTTAAACTGACAGCAAATAAAATTTCGGTGCAAGAAGAACATAAAAATCGAACTCTATGAGATTTATGAGATTGCTGAGGCGAGCTGTGGATATCATCGCTGTTAGGAATTCAACGTTGCCAGTGCAAGAAGTGCATTCAATTTTAAGCACGGGGTTTACCACTGTGGTCATCTTCTTTGACCTGATCTAATTTTCGCCTATTGATTATCATCAGAGTACGACACAATCACCATTTACGGATGTTTAGTGTGTTAAAAGCATGACACGAAAGTTACAAATATATAAGTAAACAAGTACTGCTAAACCTCAGACCTCCGCCAAGCAAGCTATACTAACGAAGAAAGGCAAACAGCGGGATAAATAAACAGACGGACCAACACAGCACCACAAATAAAAAAAACAGATCATTTGTTTCTTCTAATGTTCTTAAAACTTCCTGCAAATTTCGTGAAGATCCGTTCATAACTTTTGACTTAATGTGACCAAGAAAAAAGAGGAAAACATACAAACGGTTGGAGGACCAGCGAGTACCAAAAGTTTATCATCTGTTGCTCCTAACATATCTAACAATCCCTGAAAATTTCCTGAACATCGTCCATAGTATTTCGAGTTATCTTAATGACAAACTCCGACAAAAACTTAACTTCCTTGGCGGAGGTAAATATAAAAACATAGAAGTATACAAACACACGATAGTGTTTGTTACATTCTTTTGATTCAATAGAGATCTAAGCACGAGTACTGACCTTTAGCAATACTTACTCAGATATAACACTTTACTTTGACTTAGGAGGCGTTCGATTGGGCAGTGAAATTAAGCGTTTGAAGTTTGACTTATCGGAATCTTCTGACAGGTACCCTGATTTTGGCTTGTTTATTTAAGTTACAGTCGTCGACTCAAAATCAGTTACCTGTGAGACTTCCATGCACTTAGTCTTGCTCCGTCAAATGGAGATTTCACGTTACCATTTCACGCGTTACCACCTGTCATCTACCATCTCACCAAATTCTAGAAGGATATTTGCCACCCCATCAACTGAGACCCACTGCTTCTTCTTCTTCTATCCACCGCACCTGCAACCAGCAGAAGAGGTACAGCTACCTTCGGCCCACCCCTGCTCCTTCGTGTCCTCAAGTGCTACTCTATCGACCAAGAAAATATATATAGTGCAACCAGAGCCCTAGACAATTTCCCGTGAACGACTGCTACTTATAGCTTTTTTTCTAGTTTTTCTTTTTGTACTCCTCATGCATTAAGTGTTACGACTTTTGATTCCAAACATCGTGCCCTGTCCCAGTTCACTAAAATGGCCTATGCTACAATGAAATTTCAAGTGTGCTACATTACTAGGAGTTAATGTCATTCAACCAGTTATAAAAGCAGTTTTTTTTTTTACAACAATAACCAGTAACATACACTTCCTACTGCCCATCGTCTATGAAGTGTCATGCAAGCTATATCGTTGTTGTTCTCTTACAGTTTTTTCTACTTCTCATACAGACTGTAATTTCATCTCGAAAGTGATCTCAAGGAAAGGAACACTCTTGGGCCGGATGCACACTAATTATTAAAAAAAATTAAAAAAAAAACAATTGGTAACGTCACAAGAGAAATAACTCCAAGCTGCCGGCACATTGTTCGATTTATTGCTGATATGAAGAACACTCACATCACGTACAACAAAAAATATAAACAACTAATGAGATAACGAAGCAACACAGCGGAGTCTGCAAAATTTTTGGTTCCTAATTACTTCTCAATTCCTTACATACTGGTCATTGTTTTTTTGCATTTTTATTCATAGAATACGTTATGTCATTACTGTTTGTCGTTTCTCCACTCTTCGTAAAACTCCCAATTGACTTATCAAACAGCCTCACTTTTTTGGAGACTTGCGAGAAACATTTTTTTTTTTTTTTAGATTTCTCAATTGCCTATTTACTCACAACAGTAGCTACTTGTCTGTAAGAAACCGTAGTTGACCATTAAAGTGAGAAATTGTGCAGGACAAAATCTAGGATGACTTATTTTCAGCATTTTTCAGTATTATTGTAACCTGACCTACGTGTAGCATATAATATTTTAAGTTTTATCCACGTATGTGATTTCTTGTGTGTAGCTTTCTTTTATTTTTGTAAACGTTGCAACGCACTTGAACTGCATACCTTTTAACTTACTGTAGCTGCAAATGTAAGTCTTCATTGACCCTCCTTTCCTACTTACAACGAAGGAATCACTTGGCTACAGGTTAACACCATAGGATACATTTGTATCTTTGTTTCCCTTTTTAATTATGTGTTGTAGAACAATGTTTAATAATTCTGTGCAACCCAGTAGGTAGGTACGACTTTTCTTGAATCTGAGGCAATAGCTGAAGCAATGGCACTTCCAATGCGGCGGCGTGAGCTACATTAATACATTGATGCCCCGTCAGGAATAACCGGTACTAGGTAACTCTCAATTTCCGCTTCTCTC
>LQNS02277220.1:3030332-3041851 GCA_001587735.2 Parhyale hawaiensis | reverse complement strand
TTAACAGGGTTCTGGGCTCTGCCCCGCCGGAGATCTCGCCCGACGAGGCGGTCCTCTCCCGAGCGGCCCGTTCCACTCTGTCACAGTTGCGCTCGGGTTTCTGCTCTGCCTTAATGTCATACCGGCTTAGGATCGGACTGGCGGATTCCGACTCCTGCCCCGTGTGCCACCGCGCCCCCCATACCGTAAACCACCTGTTTGAGTGTCCCGCCCACCCTACCGCCCTCCTTCCTACCTCTCTATGGCACAGCCCTCTATCTGTGCATGACTTCTTGTCTTCCCTACCTTCCTTCTCATACCTTCCGCCACACGCCCGACCCCCTCCGGAGCCGCCCCCTACGTAACTACAACAACAACATGCCTCCTGAAAAATTGATCGTGAAGTTTGGGCCGCGGAAGGTCCCCAAGAGACCTAAGCTAAAATCTCCAAGCAGAAGCTGCTCTAAGAAAAAAACTATTATTAGGCTTCGATACATAGTACTGAGGAAGAGTCCAAACAATCCTTAGTGGACCTGTGCCCATATGTCTGTGGAGGATAAGGTCCGCCTGGACTTCCCGAACTGCTTATTTTTCACCCGACTGTAGACAGTCGGTGCTATATCACCTGCCGTATGATAATTTTTCGTTTATCTGTGCACCACAGGGATATTGCCTCCTGCGGCTGAGTCCAGCAGGACCACACAAAAAAGAGACATCCTCCAAAGGTAGCATTTTGTTCGAGCTAAGTCCATAATCATAACTGCAGGCCTTCTGCAAAGTTTGTACCTCTTTGTTTCCCGGGATCATAACCCGTCTGGTTTTTAAGGGCGATATCTCAGTCCCAAGGGGAGACCCCCTATGGGACTAAGTTCAAACAGGTCGCTACACATCTGCCCCAGTCTGCAGTGGAAGTCGCCTTCCCTGATACAAGGCCAGAGATGTTTCCTTACAGAATTCTGATAAATCGTAACCTCCTCTGTAGGGGAAGGAAATATCTACTTTTGACCTTATGTAAATCTGTTTAAGTCGCATTGACCTACAGATTTTTAACTTGGTCACAAACCAAGTGTCCACTCTTGTACTCCCATAGTGGAGCAAGAGTTCACCTCCAGTTTTTTTTTTTTTTTTACTTAGCTAAGTTTGTGTGGTATTGCTCTTGTATAAGTATAAGAGCAGACTCCCCAGTAGTTCTTTGTAATTGTCTTAGTACATCTGTGTTGCCTGTAGTATACTCTTAAGACAATTTATACTAACATGTTTCTTAACATACTTAGTCTAAGAACTTTTGTAAAAATCTGATAATTCTGCTCTTGCTGCCTGTGCAGGAGCTAGAGTTATTCTATCTCAGTTTTTCAAGCCTGCCAGCTTTCCGGCGTCCGGGCACCATCTTGGAATCCTCTCAGATCGGGTGTCTGGCCGATTTGTGCCTTCCATCTATTGGAGAGCAACCCAATAATTGGAAAAACGTTCTTTGCGGATGGCTAAACACTAAGGCTTACCAAACAAGAAGGTATATATGCTTGACGGCCTTGCGAGGACGCATAGCCTAACCAAGCAAGTATAATGTATAAGCTTGGCGGATTGTTTGGGCACTAAGGCCTACCAGCCAAGTGTGCAGTGTGAAAAGTGTGTGTGTGTACTTGGCGAACTTGTTAGGCACTAGGGCCTACCAACCAAGGTGAGAATCTCTGTGATTGGCGGCCTTTCGAAACCGCCCGGCCTAACCAACAAAGAGATAATAAGTATACTTGGTGGACTTGTTAGGGCACTCAGGCTTACCAACCAAGTTAGGATATGCATGCCTGGCGGCCTTTCGTGTGTGTCCAGCCTAACCAAGCAAGTATAGTTATATATGCTTGGCGGAATGTTAGGGTAATGCGGCCTACCGACCAAGACCAAAGCAAAGACCGACCAAAGCAACAATATATTTGATGGAATTCTTGGGCACAAGTGCCTACCACCTAAATGTATCGCGGTGCTAGATGGAATTGTTAGGGCAACAAAGGCCAACCATCCAGTCTTTGATGTTACGTTAACAGGTGGCACGGGAAAAAGGCCGTATGGGCCACTCCCCCAAGGAAGCAAAATTGCTAGGGCAATATACTTCACGGAATTGTTAGGGCCACTGGGGCCTACCACGAAGTAGTTAAGCAAACAATAACTTGTTGGATTTTTTTTACGGCACAAGTACGTGCCTACCATCAACAAGCATTAATTTCTCTATTCAGATGAAAAATGATTTATGTTAACTTTAAGTCAAAACACAAAAGCACAAAGCACCATCACTGGTCTTCATGAACAAACAGCTGCTGCTGCAGCTCTGTGAACACAAAGAGACATGGGTTAAGGATCAAAGACGGCGGCACTCTAGGCCGATCACACACAAAACACAGTCTCCAAAACGTATCACTAAAAACGGTAAAAACACATTTCCAAGCAGGTAAAACCGTATTAGAGCACTAATAACCAGTAAAGGAACTATTTCCCAGACTCTAAGATCGATAGGTGAACACAGAGCAGCAGCTGACACCAGAGCACAGCATGAGATGTTAACAGTAGCGCGAGTCGTAACAGAATGAGGAGTGCTGTTGCTGGGCTCCTGAGGAACCAGGTGGGCCCCCCAGAGTTGGGCGCTGTCGCGGGTCTGGTGCTACCGACAGAGGTGTTCTGTCGTAGCGAGCCACTGAGAATGGCAATTCAAATTCTTAGCGTATCATTAGGTATCTCAATACCTCTTTTGTGTTAAAATTTCAGCGTTGAACCTTTTACAGTTTTTGAGATATGATTTTTTTTATTTTTGTCCCTTAATTATGCTCGCAACTGTATATGGGAATGGTCCTTCCCATAACTAGCGTGTAACGGACAGCAGAAGCTAGTGTTCCCAAGCCTAGGAGGTGACTTCCTCCTCAGTCGTCCCAGTGGAAATGGTACATATGGAAGTTCCTGGAATGGAAGTGTGAGCTTCCTGGAATTAGGAAGCATTATTACTTGACTTAATCTGCTCCACCGGCAGACTGTTCAGGAGGCTGGTAAGTCTGGATAGTGGCTTTAAGCCTCTACGGGTTCCCCTGTCAGGAACCTAGGATCGAAGATCCTTAGTGGAGAAACTTCAGCCTAACGGCAGAGACAAAGCTGGGGAAGACTACCCCAGAGTAATTCTGGGTTGCAACAGGTAGTCGTCCCGGCAAGAAACCGGTTAACGAGGTATGAAAGGTCGAGAGATGGTTCTCAGCTCGAGTTGAAAAACCAGCGGTCTTGGAAATCAATCACTGCTACAGATGGGCAGGGTTCGGAATAATCCGGCAAGGGATTTGAAAGCCTTCCGGTTCTAGAAGGAGCCAGGCAAAAAGCAGTACCGGTAGTCCTAAGGGCACAGGAAGGTCTGAATTACAAGCGATCTTATTCTCTGGCTAATATCTCCACAACCTTCAGGTAGAAGTTGAAAGCAGCAAGAATCCGGGTTAGAACAGTACTGTCCTAGCAGGGTTTTGCTCCATAGATTTATTCCAGGACAATCCAGAAAAGGCAGTTATTTATAGTTTATCTTTTGATGGAGGGTCAGGGGTACGGCAACTCACCTGAGATGGTTGCCAGGTACCCCAAGGTTAGATGTGACTCACAGTCACTATCCTGCCAATGTTGAAACACCTCGATTGTCTGAAGGAAAAATCATCAAAGAAGAAAGAGAATAAATTAGTTGAGATCAGGATCCTTCACACCAGCAACTCAGAGGGCCATGAAACCCCTCCCTGCTCCGTCGTGGGCATGCCAGGTGCTACGGACAGAGGTGTTCTGTCGGAGCGAGCCACTGAGAATGGATAGAGTGTTGCAACGAATTTTTCTCAGTGGCGAGCGAAGACAGAACACCTCTGGAAGATGAAAGAACCCCAAAGCCTCTTCAGTTCCATGGCCTAGAGTCAGGTTGATGTATTAGTACGCTCGTCGTGCCAAAATGAGGAGTGCTGCTGCTAGGCTCCTGAGGTACCAGGTGGGCGGGGCCTAAAAAAATATAGAACACCGAAAGCTGTCTACAATGAGGGTTAGGCCTCGAAATGCTTTAAACTACCATTTGGACGCCCCCAAATGTCGCGGGTCTGGTGCTACCGACAGAGTTGTTCTGTCTTCGCTCGCCACTGAGCAAAATTCGTTGCAACACTCTATCCATTTTGTATGCTGAAGCTTTTATCCAGTTTCCTAGATGACCTAATCTACAAAATTTGCAGAAGCTTTCCTTATTTAAGATGTAATATATGTATTTACTATAAATATTGTGACATGAAGACAAAGGATTTTATAGGTAGCTTAATTATTTGTACCAGTTGGGTGGTGTTAAGCATGGGAATAATATTCTCTTGCAGCAGGTAGTCCTACTTGCCTGTCGGCAACACTATAGGATTCGCGTCACCAGTAGATGCATTACCAGCAGATGCTGTGGAAAATATAGCGTGCATATTGATAGTTTTCATCGTACTTTTCTTCAATAATTATTTTATTTGACTCTAAGTCTGCTAAAGAATGATGCCTTCGCGAGTCGTCAACCTCTGTTAATTTTCACACGCAAACAAAGACTTGACAAATACGTATACTACTGGTTAGTAGTGATCAGAAGAGTTCGTTTCCCTGAAATGCATGATTGATATTCATCTTCACCTTCACTATCTGAACCTTTCACTAAATTCGGTAGCCCTACCCTACTGGCTTTTGGGGGAAACATATTATGGATCACAGTTCACATTTAACCAGCTTCTACCTATTTATGGGGGGTTGAACTTTCGCAGATACCCATAAGTTACATCGGTCTTATAGCAGGGCATTTTGTGGCCCTTGTTTTGCGTACACCCACGTTGCTCTCGCCATAGTTTCTACTCCTGCTGAGTGTGTTTACTCAGATCTTCCTCGTTTTTTTTTCTTACTTGTTGATGTGCCTACTGGTCTCGGCATGGGTTTTCCGCATTCTGGGCGAACCACATATTCTTTCTCAAACGATAGTACATAATTTAACCTACTTTTCCTGTACTTTGTCGTTACTACACTACAACTGCCTGGCGTCAGTTATCCTCATCAGCAGCGAAGTCTGTGAGATCAGAAAGCTTCTGCTTCCGGAAACATATGAGGCTGGAGCAGTTTCCATTGCATTCAGTTTTCATCCTACGTATGCTATGGTGTGTCGCATCCTACTTAGGACTCCAAAGGTTACTTTAGCAGTTCTTAGTACTTGTAAGGATACGGACAGCTAATCTGAATAGATATTTCTCTGTTCAACGATCACTTTGCTTCTTTCATTTTCGTACTTCTGTTGCTATAACATTTCCTGTTGTTTTCCTATGTCATACTTGCTGCTTTGATGCGCTGTGATTCTGTTTGCGGACGTCCGTTCTGCAAAAAAGTTTTGCTGTTCATATTTTTTCCTCTTTGAATCAACATTGCCATGGACAGGGAGACTTGAATTTTTAGCAGCATATCAACTTCACTTCGAGCTCACAATTTGCATCTACGGAGATGTCCAAGTTATTTTACTGTAGGTGTTAAGGAGTGATACTATCAGCCTACCCCATATATATTGGTCAAGTTGGTTTTGACTAAACCTTCGGGAAGTCTGTATTCCAAGCCCACTTGGCTTCCTTCCTCTTTCCTCTGAGAAGCCTTTTTTTTTGTTCTTCTCTTCCTCTCCTTTTCATACATGTTCTTCTCACGGGCAATGATCGTTGCCCCCTTGTTCCTACGTCTCCTTGACTCACCAATATCGGGGATACGGAAGCGCTAACTGGAGGCACAGTGTGATCCGCTTAGAACGCATTCTGCTTTAGAAGGGCAGCTCGATGAGAACCGAACCCAAACATCTCTATGCCTAACGAAAGTTGCTACTACTTCTGACGTACAAAAAAAAAAAAAAAAAAATCGCGTTACACGACATGCATAGAGAAATTCACTGTGTAGCTTATTGCAACATCAAAAGCAATTTAAAAGCTCTAATATATAAGAAGTCTGGTTCGTGTTTACATTGCACATTTTCATTAACATCGCAAATTGTTTCCAGTTCTTGAAAGGTTTTAACCCCCCAGCGCTCTAATCCAATTTGACGAATTGTTCCCTCTTCATTCTACAGATGGCGAGGTCAGTTCTGGATTAGCTCGTGCTTTCCGACGGCGTGTTACTTCATTCCTCCCAGTTTATCTATTGACTCAGTGCTGGACTTCCTAGACGGACTTCACTGTAGGATGGGCGTGCGAGACTTGTCAACGTCTCGACTGGAGATTTGCGTACCACGCTCTTGGTTCGTTGAGGTGAGTCACTAAGCCGAGTTCTCGATATTGCTAGCCTGTTCTGTTGCTAGTCTTAGGTAATTAGTGTTGCTCTCGCATATCACCGCAGTAATTCTTAACACCAGGAAGCGGTTACCAGGGGGGGGGAGACCTCTTTGAGGCTCTCTCCGTCTCTTCCTTATACCTACTACTAAATGAAGATACCCGTATGCGGCTCCGTCTTCACCTGATTTATCAATCACTTCAGCTCACTTGGTTCCCTCGAACACATGGTCCGCATTCACTAAGTTTAACTTACCCATTCTAATTTTCCTGGACAACCTTTCAGCCCCTCCCAATACTCCGGAAAAGTTTTATAAACTATAAGAAGGACAATTTTCAGGGTTTCACTGAGCTCACCAAGCAAACCTTTCGATCGGGAGTTGCTTCTCCCCACCTCCTGTGCGCAGGGTGAGAAATCCTTCAGATTAATTCGACTCGAGGCGCCAAAGCGATACATCCCGGCTGGATGCCGTTGCTCGTTTATCCCTGCACTCTCAAGTGAGGCAAAGTTACTGACTCAAGAGAGGGACAAGCTTCGTGCTCGAGACCCCAATCACCTTGACCTACCTGACCTCGTAGTACGGGAGCCCAAGAGACATTTTTTTCACATCTCGCGTACGAAAGGTTTGACCACTGTTATGGATAGGGCCCTTACACGGGACATCGAAATGGCCTTTCTTTAAGTTCCGGATATGTGGATAAAGGGTAGAGGGCGCCGCATAAAGTGCCAAGAAAATTTGGTTTAATTCATATCTCTGAGTAGATCCACCCAACCATTGCCAGAATGTTCAGTCTTGGGATCTAATTAAGGACAGCTAATTCTCAAGTTCTACAATTGTGGACTAAGGGGCTTAAGAAGGGTTCATTAAATCCCCAAATTCACATTTAATTCACATCTTGAGTACATCCATCAAACTTTGATTATAGTCCATGAGCAGCTGTTTCAGGATCCAGGGTTCTTACGTTGATCAGTTGTGAACCAAAGAGCTTAAGAAAGGGTTAAAGTGCCAAACACCCTAATAGTGTACTTAACTAACATTGAGAGTACATCGGCCAAATTTATGAAGAATGTACAGTCTTGGAGTCTAATGAAGGATTGCTAATTTTTAAGCTCCACATTTGTGGGCTAAGAGGCTTAAGCGTTCATTTAACCTCGAATTCAGGATAATCTGAAACGAACTATATACTAATACAATAAGTTTAATATAATAAAGAGGCACGTCAGCAATTGTATAACTTAGCTAAAAAGTGAATGACAGCCATATCACCGTATCAATTCGAATCAATCTGAAAATATGATATAAAATACTATTAGTTTTCTAAGACCATTGATATGCGCCCTTAACACAGTTTCGTTTAGAAATAGTTGAAATGCTTTAGTAATCGATAAGTATAAGGCAAGACATTCAAAATTCTGGAAAAGGTGCGGTTTTCTCATGGTTTGCATCAGCGAATGGTTGTAGCAATGTGCAGACATGATCGAACCAGACTTGAATTCAGGTTTTCCTAGGAAAAATGTTCAAATTCTTATTTATTTGGTAGTCCAGTAAATTGCTAACACATATTTTCTGGGACACCCCACAAAGCATTTTTTTTCAAGTTGTTAAAGTTGTTTCCGGAAATAACCAGCTCCTACGGTCATTACCATGCAAGCGCTATGAATGACCTGCTTTATAAAGTTTACTATCGATCCACTGGACGTCACAGCTAGAGGGAGCGGGCAGAGCTTAGACGCTACCTGAGCGTGGGTTAACCTGTGACGTATTTCAGCCATGTGTGGACGCATGCACCTCTCCAAAATTGGGTTCCTCATTCATGGATCAACGCATCGCAAGTAAAGTACATGTTCTGATTTCGTCGAAATCGCCCGTTTTTTAAAAGTATTTCTACAGGAATACATGTTTAGAGAGGTAGCATAGCTATATTAAATAGGGGCGAGCCTTTTGTTACTGAAGGTTGTTTCACATTCATTTCTTAATTCTCCGACACTAAAAACAAAGAGCTGGTTCTTCTCCTCCTGAAATATTGTACTACGTCTCTAGCTGTTACGGGGAGAGCAAGCGCAACACTATTCTTTTATAATTTCCCCTGTCCGGATACAGCCAATCAGGGCTACAGAGAGGACGCAGATCTCGCTTCGAAGTACTTTATTCATAGGAAAACGCAATAATAAGCAGGAGAGCTAACACTTTTAACACACACCTAAAACCAGAGCACTCTGAGAGCGCATACCTCCGCCAAGCAAGGCAACGGTTACGAAAAAATAAATTGATTCTGAGACCATAATATTCTTTGTATCAGCACCAAAATCTAATAATTTGTGCCCTTTAACAGTGTTAGGAGATTCAGTATTTTTTTGTAGATCCGTTCATAACTTATAGAGTTATGCTGCTAACAAACATTATGACCAACATGAGTCAAACATACAAACGAACAAACCGATCTGCACCAAAATTTAATCATTTATGTGTTTCAACATTACTACCAACTCCTATAAATTCCATAAAGATCCATTCATTATTTTTTAAGTTATTGTGCTAACAAGCATAAAATCAAAAGCAGTGACAAACAAACGAACGAACAAACGGATCATCACAGAAATTTGGTTATTTACTCTTCGTGATCTACCTCACAACTCAAGTGAATTTCATAAAAATCCGTCCATAACTTTTTGAGTTATACTATTGAGAAAAATGAGGCAGCCAAACAAACAAACGGATGGTCGGATCTTCACCAAAAGTTAATCATCTGTTCCTCTCATCATACCTACCAAACCCTGTGAATTTCGTCCAAATCCGTCTATAACTTTTGAGTTATCTTTGTGACAGAAAGACAGACAAAGCCGACGAAAACATAACCTCCTTGGCGGAGGTAATTAATGGCTTTTACAGCGTTGCCGTCAACAACGAACCAAGCTGAGAAGAGACTCTAGTTCATAGGCAGAATCTCCACGAAGGTAAACAGCATCGAAACATACATAGACACGTGCGCAAGTAATTCTTAAAAGCATACAGTAATGACAATGATCCACAATTGTGATGTTCTGGTTCAGAGAGGCGCGCGAGAAAAAACATCCGTAGTTATCACCCGCGAACGAAGTGAGAGAGGTGATAATGTTTTCGTTGAAGAATTAAGTATATATTTAGAAGTGGGCTATTAGAAGGCCTACAATATTGAAAACCAGCCTATTAGACGGCCTTCTGGTTCGATAGAGATATCAAAATGCTGGCCACCTAAACGCCTCAATCTTGAAAAAGTGAAAAGGAAAATAAATCTACGTTCAGCTTCACGCCCACTTCTCGATAGTAAAACGCTCCGAAATTTTTTGTGCTGCCACCATCCACCGGGACGAACCAACCCTAGTACCAGCCCCCTTACAATGAGCTTTCGCCCGGCCAACCTTGTAGGTTAGGTCCCCAGGACTGGTTCCGCTAGCGAAATAAGAAGTTTAGAATGCTGTGAACCCGTTAAAAGACCTATATTTGATATAGGATATCAGCAGAACCAGTCCTGGCACCTAACCTTCAAGGTTCTCGGAGGGGGTGTGCCTCTATCAGGCCATATATCTAAGTATATATCGAGCTATGCAAAAGTCCTGACCTGTTTTAATAATTTGCCATCCGACGTTCGTAAAAGCTTTGTTCAAAATGAAATGAAACAAGATTTGTAATGTATTAGTTTATTATAATCTAAAAAACATTGCTATTCAATAGGACCCCCATTGGCAGCAATGACACGCCCTAATCGTGGTCGGAAGTCCTTACTTACACACATTACGGACGCAGTCCTTCCTCATCTGGGCCCAAGTGCGGTTCACAGAGGCTTTCAGCTCCTCAATGTTGTGGCGATCTTTGCATGCTTTACTGTCAATATGCGGCCACACGCTGAAGTCCAGAAGATTGAGATCAGGGGACTGTGGGGGCCAGAATGTAATGTTGTGGTCATCCAGTTTTGGACGGTTTTCAACGTGTGCGCTGGTGCACCATCATGCTGAAGCACCTAATCAGCATCGTTGACGATTTTTCTGATCCAAGGAAGAACTTTTGTGGCCATGATATCCCTGTATTCAGCCCCTGTCAACCTGTAACCGCCCTTGAACCATACTGGAAGCATCTTCTCTCCATTGAAGGCCACAACGCCAAGCATCGTCACAGAGGCCGGATACTTTGTTGTGGAGACATGTCGAACATCAGAGATGTCTTGGCCAAAGCTCACAACTCGATCGTTCTGTTTGTTGAAGACAGGATCCACGGTGAAGGTCTTCTCATCTGAGAAAATGATGAAACGGTCTTTTCTAACGCTTTAAGTTCTTTCCACCTTCACTCTCTACAGCTCTTGACACTGTTGACACAGAAATCTTCTTCTTCGAAAATTCGGTCATTTTGAGTTTCGGATCATTTCAAAGGCTGTCCGAACATTCTTCCGTTGAATAACTTGTGGTCTGCCTCAACGTGGTCGATCTTTGAGTCTTTCATTATTCTTAAAGCGGTTTTCGACCCGTTTCACCTTTGATAAACTGACATTTTGCAACCTAACAATGTCCGCCTTCTGGTGACCCGCACAAGGGAGAGCTGCTATCTTTTTCCTTTTGGTTTCCATTACCAACAATGTATAAAAATGAGCACTGTTACCAGTTATTATTTTATATGAAATAGTTTAGGAATGAGTCATTGTCAATAAATTTCATCAAGTCTTTGAAATGAGTTTCACACTTTGAAAATAAAAAACAGGTCAGGACTTTTGCAGATGCTTTTATATTTGAATATTTGTCTGTACACCCAACATGAGGTCGAAGGAGTTGAGCAATCTTCATAAGTTTTTGTAGGGAGTTTGGTGGGTTAACCTAGATGTGACCTATGCCAAAAAACTAAACCTAGCTGGTCATAAAAAATGACAGCGTTGAATTTCCTCCACCGGGGTGTATTTGCCTCCACCGTGGCAGATCGTCTTACATCGCGAGACGTTCTATTTCATCACCCACGAATGAAGTGAGAGAGGTGATAATGTTTCCGTTGAAGATTTAAGTAAATATATATATATATTTGTCTGTCCACCAAATAAGTGGCCGAAGGAGTTAAGCAACCTTCATAATTTTTTTTGTAGGGAGTTTGGTGGGTTGTCCTAGATGTGACCCATACCAAAAAATTAGTCCTAGCTGGCCATAAAAATGACGGCGTTGAATTTTCCTCCTTCGGGGGCGAAATTGTCTCCACCGCAGCAGATCGTCTCACGCCA
>LQNS02277220.1:3008365-3018665 GCA_001587735.2 Parhyale hawaiensis | reverse complement strand
AAATGATTGGCGCCAGGTTCGCGACGAAAAAATATCGACGGGTTGTAGAGCAGCAAGCTTCAATTGGCCGAGGTCGATGCCACTGTCTTATGGTTAGCAAGCATCTTCCAGCTGTATCTCATTTCGTAAACATCCCAATCAATACTATTCTTACGAGAAGCCAACGTTTCTTGAGTCCTCCTTATAGGGTTATCGTTATGCCGATTAAATTTAGGTTCTGGCAGCACATTTGAGGGCACAGAATTAGGTTACCTTACCTTCGATACCTTTGATGATAATTCGGACGAGGTCCAGGTGACATTATGCACGCCACCCCAAGAGTCCCGAGTGCCTTTTCCCAAGGAGATGTTGCAGCTTGCCGCAGTTCTTGCTAACAAGGTTAGTGTTGTGAAGTTAGGCAGGTTCTCTAAATCTCCTTTTCTGTCCCGGGAGGTGTCCGCCGATTGAGGTGACCGACTTTTTCTGCGAGTTTTTACCTTTGCCCGTGCGGAGGGCCACGGAGGGACCGTCCGCACGGCCGCTTCTTTCTTCTGTCTTCTCTCTTTTCGTCCTTCATCTCTCGCTCTGGCAACAACGATGTGGTTCCGGCTGTAAGCCGAGTAAATCATCATAGATAGCTATTGATCGTGTTAGGTTCGAAATAGCGGGACAAAACCAATATTACAATAATAATATGCACGCCGCCCATTTTGTGCAGAGGTCATGCTGTAGTCCGTGACCAGCGGGGTGACTAACAGCGAGTTATCCCCACAGTTCACAAAGCCGCTTACAGCAGGTTTATCTGGCACTTTCACTAAGCCTGCCTCCAGTAAGTTTTTAAATTTCGCAGTCTCTGTGCCGGTGATGTGACGTGGCATTTTGTTGAATAATCTCGCCCCTCGGACTACGAAACTATTAGAATATTTTGTGGCTATTGCATCACCACCAGTTTTGATCGGAATACGCACTTCGCAAGTGCGACCAATACGGTCTGAGTGTCTGGCCTGGATTCGCCCACTGACGTTGACTGTAATTCCTTCTAGAATTTTCCAAATATATATGACCGTAAAGCGCTCGAATTTTCTTTGAATTGAGTACATTTGGAGTTGAGCTAGTCTTTCGTGATAGTTTAACCCTTTGCCTCCTGAGGGCATCATCAGATGCCACTCTCTATTTTTCCCTATACAAAAGCTATGCATCATGTAAGTTACCCAAGACACTGACGGCATCTGTAGTAGCCGATGCAAAAAAAATACTGTTTTTTGCAAGTAAAACTAAATTTTTTCTCAAATATGTGTTTAACTAACCTATTTTTCATAAATTTATCAATAAAAGTGAACAAAATGTTATCTGAATTTCAGGAAGCAAAGGGTTAAATCTTTCATGCCTCGAATTTTGGCAGTGAACGATCTCTGAATAGCCTCGAGGCGCTCTAAGTCTTTCCGTTTGCTTTGCATCCAAAGAGGTGAACAGTATTCAATCCTCGGCAGTATCAGCTTTTTCCATAAGGTGAGCATTGAGTCTGCCTCTTGTGAAGAGAAAGTTGGAAGCATCCATCTACTCCACTGCTCGCCTATGGTAACAACTCGAGTCACGCGATCTTCGAAAGTGGCATTATCTTGTATTCTCACCCGTAACTAAGTTGGTCCATATTATGTTGTTGGGACTTTTGCACCCCTCCAGTCCAATAATAAGTATTTAGCTAAAATTTGGTTGATGTAGATATTAAATAGCTAGGATGTACAATAGTCACGGCAGTCCGCATTCAACGAAAGAAATTGCGACAGAAGTTGCCGTTCACTTTTTCTGCAACTTCGAAAGAAGCTTCTCATCGTAGGTTAGTAGGTGCGGCCCTCGCAAGTAATGGGAAGTTGCGTTCATAGGGGACCTCAAATGCTAAGTTAGCCACTCATTTATGCTTTAAGGACGGATTTCTTTCTTGTTCAGTTTGTTTTCTTCCATTTTCATGCTCCTGCTTCAGATTTTGTTCTGCTCTTCCTCCTTTTTTCCGACTTTCTCTACCCATGAACGTTAATCTAGCATGGGAACGCCTTCGGGAATGGGTGGCCTGTTTCCTCCCAGCTTACTATAAATCCTTCCTCCTTAGAGATACCTTTAGAGTGACTAAGGAAACTTAGAAAACACATTTAAAAATTCTTCACAAACAGCCGATCAGACGAGACGGAAAGCTGTTCACGAAAAACTCTACAGATTAAGCGGAAATTGAATTGGCTTTCAGAACAACATACCGTCACCCAGTAAAAAAAATCTGAGCAAACTTAATTTCTTTCCTTTTATAATATTTTAATGCCGATTTCCTCCACTGTCTGACTAAGGTACAGTTTTGTAAAGAACGATATCGAATGGCAGTGCAGATTGCATCCCAAGGTATCCACACAGCAGCCGACCGTTAATTACTGATGCACTGTCGTACTTTGTCTTATAAGTTCAAAAACGTCGAAGGCTCACTGCATATAGTCTTAAGATACACAGAACGCGTTTTTTCAAGTCAGCCAAGCGCATTCAGCAGTTTTCTCGAAGTAAGTTTGTGACTGAGCAGAAGCAGCCGCTTAAGCTACGAGCCTATGCTGTCCTATAGCTGCTTGCCCGTGGTGCAGTCATTTTTCGTCTTCCCTTATTTTCATTTCTTGCTTCCAGTTTCCATCTTCCCATAATTTTACTCTTGAGTTCAATTTTCATCAAACCATGTTTCTCGTTTTCATATTTGATTTGTTTCTTTTCATGTTTTCAATCCTTTCTTTGGTGCGGTAGCAGCCTCGCCGCTTGTACTGGCGTAGCTACACGCGTGCTCATGCACAACCATTGGTTGGTTACAAGGCATGATGACTGTAGTCTAAACATTTTATGCCATAGCAGTGCAGTCGTGGTAAAAATCCTCTACAGCGGGGCCAATTCTATGCATGTTTCTGAGATTTTTCTATATGCAGTTAGTGGGCTAAGATATGGGCCGAGCAAAATCTCAAGATCTACTCATAGAATTAGCACCGCCATGGAGGAATTTGACCACGACCGAACCACCTTCATAAAATGGTCAGACTATAGTGTAGCGTCGGCGTAAAACGGTCGGAACACGACACCTGCGTCGATTGTCTCTGCTAGAGCCACCCTCGAATGCCAGAGGTTATCTGGTGCTTCGGTCAGAACAGCGTATGGATGCCACAGGTACTGACTAGTTTTAACTTTTTATTAGACGGATAGAAGTTATTGAACCCACAACAATATGTCGAAATAAGTATCAAGGTATATGAAGTTCAAAGAGAGGAGGGGACGTCCGGTATGTCAAGCAAAATGGGAAACCATTACGAAGAAATACACTTTGATATTTTTATTAAGCATCTGGCAGAACAGCTTTTCAGTGCCAAAAATACTCTCAAGTCTGTCAGAATCGCCCCTGGATGCCAAACGTAATCTAATGCCTCAGTCAGAACCGCAGTTACCTGCTTGGCAAAGGTATTCTTGAGTATCAGCCAGATTTACACTTGGATGCCAGAGGTACTCTTCAGTGCATCACGTCCGCCGCTGTGGCCTCCACCGTCAGTAAATATCGAACCCTTACGAGATATTGTCTGATTTAATGCGACTGGCCTCACCCGCGGGGCTCATGGCTCTTGTTTCTTCAATCGAGGTTAGCTTTATTGAACTACGGTCGATGGCTTGGAGCTCAGCTCGCGGCCTTGGCTGTGAAGGAATGAACCTCAGACGAGGGAGGGATATGTGCAATGGGCATGTTAGGGTATGAGTATCTCCTTCAGACGATAAGTTTTAACATTGCTGATGAAACTATAGATTGTTTTTATTAAATAGATAAACACGTTATTCTCTAAGCTTGAAGGTTGACTCATTATCGTCCATCTGTGTAAAGATATCGACCATATGGAAAGAGTCCAACGCAGAGCAACGAAAATTAGGGTTGGCTAGTTTAAGCCAAATAAAACAACCAAGGTTTAAACTAACCAAAATACCATGTTTTTTTTATTCAACTGTTTTGGTTTTTATTCATAAACATTGCCAAATAAACAGTTTTACTTCTAGAAAGTATCAAATTTGGTCACACAACTGAAGGGATGAATTAATGAGTTTCTTTTTAGGAATCCGCTTTGAGTGTAAGGACAGTTAAGGTCAACTATTGCTTAAGTTTATTAAAAGCCTATAACTTATTGAATTTTGTATTATTTCATTTCAGAGATGCATATCTAATTATACTCCGGTAAGCTAGAAGCTACTGAAAATTAGAAGTAGTAGTTATATAGTTGCTATTAGCTAGCTAGTGAGCACATGAGAAGCATGTAATCATTTAGCTATTTCACTTTCTTCAGTTCAATACTCTGTTTTCAATTAGCTAGAAGTTTGCTATTTCTGTCAAGTCGTATTTGTAATTTGAAGCGTTTCAAGCTTTTCAAAGGATTTTATGCTTCAATTTTAAATTATAGCATTTCTGCAGTGTGTATAATAAATGCAGCCATAGCAAATACAAGTACTCTGCTAACTGCTTGTTCGTAACCCCTTCATCTTAAAATCATTTTTCTACGACAGGAAGTTGAAGTGAGGTGACCAAGATTGCTGATGTTAGCTAGCTACATCTATCTACACAGCAGAAAACCCTGTAAATGTTAGATAAATTCCTAAAACAGTCAAAAAAACGACAAAAAGTTCATAAAACCGAATAAAACTAAAAAAAACACGTTTTTTTAACCAAAACAACCGTGAATTTGGTTTAAACAAAAAAACATGGTTTGTGCCAAGCTTTAACGAAATTGATACCTCAGCTGCGAAACAAGCCGTACATATATCGCCGAAAAGAACTGAGCCTGATCTCTCTCGAGGAAAGACGACTCAGGGGGCAACAAATAGAAACATTCAAGTATTTGAATATCTTCAACGACGTACCTACAACGAGTAAAGTAAAGGTAAAGGCGACTCAGACCGCACCCTCAACTGGGAAACCCATATGAACTGATTTGTGCTGCGGATTGAGGCCCACTGGCCCCCGAGAAGTAAGTGCGGCTGCAGTCAATCACGGGTCACCAAGAACTATGGCGCCAATTTGACGGAAGGTTCAAATGACCCGCAACAACCCCCACCCGCTCATCTCTGAGGAAGGTAAGTTCCACCACGGCGTAGTACATGTACACAACTGTCGAGTCATCACTCCTAGATCAGTAAAGAGCTCGTGTGCCTGGGTTTGCCTGGAACGAGCGACACAAGGTGTTAGAGCTGCGAACGCCAGCAAGCTGCTACCGTGGCGGCAAAGAGACTTGAATGATCGCCTGCGAAACAACGGTCAAAAATTCAAGCATAAAGCTCGAAGAACAACGTTAAGTCGTGAGCATTTGGAATAGACACCCTTCCGACGTTGTCGGTGCGGAGACAGTCAACACGTCTAAAAATCGTATTGACAAACATTGGAAGAGACATCTTCCACAGCTAAGAACTCCTCCTCCAGGAGTCGCAAACTCTTAGCGGCCAAAGCTTCCGAGGCCACCTCAACTCTCGCTGGAAACAAGTTTTTTTTTTCAAATTTTGCTGCAGATAATGGGTAAACTCTCTAGCTTGTTATACATTTAGTATAAGTGCTAGAAGCTTCCCATTGACGGTATTCCAATTTATTATAATAATAATTGACGGTATTCGTAAAAAAATGTTGCTCTATCTATTGGGTTTTTGATTTTTTGGATCGACCCAATACTTTTCCCATTATTACAGAGTGAAATCCGTAGACTAATAGCTCTATCGTCTCTGGGAGATATCTGGCATTTTTTTACTATTAAAATTTATGCCTATATTTTCAATGTTTTCTAATAGAAAAAAGCTCCTGAATCCAATTGTACGTACCAACGGTTTTCCTCTACACTCAGTAGAAAAAGGCATGACCAGAAAACCGTGAAAATCGGTACACGCCGATTTTTCGATTATCTGTGGATGGTATGGAGCATGCACAGATTTGTGGAATTTGCTGCGGATGGGAAAGTTGTGGTTAATGTTGTTAGGTTAAAAAGAACAATATTTATGACATAAACGGTGTTACTTTCAATGTGTGTGCGCGCGGATACATCCTTCGCCTGGATGATTTTTCAGCCGCTGCTTTCCGGCATAGGCACGGAACACAGGCACAGGATGGTTTTTCAGCCAGTGTGCGGGCGAAGTTACAATCTTTGCCTGGATGGTTTTACAGTCGCTGTGTTTCTGTGTGGCTTATAGAAACTTCTCATAAGATCTACTCCCCCATACATACCCCTACCTCCTTGAAATGGGGTTTGGCTGATAGAACTCGGCGAGCTGAATCGATCGGTATATAGGAAGCAAATATTTAAAGGGATTTGAGGCGCGCCAGAACACTAGATGAAATTTCATCCACCATCCCAGCGAGGGTTAATCCATCTTCTTCTCTCTTCCGCTCCGACTACAGAGATAAACGTCTCTAAGGTCCGCGTATTAACGGCTATTGATCGTGCTTGCATGATCGTCTCTTTGACTGAGATTCTTCCCCCCTTTTCTTTCTTCTTCTTTCTTCCTCAGTCGTCTATTTCCTTCTGATATAATGGCAATAGTCTATAGAGCGCCGGGATGTAAGTGTCAATGTCTCTTTGAGAATGGGTCTATTGGTTCGTCTACTGCCGCCTATCTAATCTAATCTAATATTTGAAAACACTAGTAATAGTGTTAATATCTACGAGAAATATCAGTCCTCTTGGACTATGGGGCTTAAATGGATTGTATCTCTATCGGCAAGGAAGTGACGTCCTTATTTTTAGAAACATTCCATAAAATATTGGTCAGTAGTTCGACGTGGACTCCCTGATCATGAATTTCGCATTCTTTATTTTTCGCATCTGAACTGTCCAGTTTATAGAAGTGGATGCATCTCAATATGTATCACCAAGTAGCACGTTTATCTTTGAACATATATTCAGCGCCACAGGGACTTACCAAAGACCCATACTTAATCTTACCTTAAAAGGTAATTATAAAGCCCTGGCGAATTTCACAAAACGAGCAATATAAAGTAATGGACTCTTCAAGAGGCACAGGCTTACAGCCACGGAGTTAAGCTTGTTACTTCTATAGGTTGCCTTAAATTAGCTTTAGGTCAGGCCTGCAGGAATTCTTTCTTTCGTTTCTTCAATATTCATGCTCCTACTGATCATGTTTCTTTCTGTTCTTCCTCTTCTTTGCTGACTCACTGTGCCTGAACTCGTTGATTGATTCTAGGAACACCGTAGCGCGTAGGTTCTTCATTTTTGTCCTGCATTATGTTCCGTCCAGCTGCTATCTTTTTATACCATTTAAAATACCACCACTGGAGAAACTTCAACGGATATTGGCAATAAACATCAATCACCTCTCTTACATGTTATCAAAACGAAAATTTCCGATGGAACATTGACATAAATGCGTCTCCTAAACCTTGCCATAGGTAGAATTTTCGCGTCAAAATAAAGTTATTCTTTCCTTAGCGAGCGCCAATTGATGGAGTTACTCCTACACCGAGATCGCAAAGCCGAACTAGCTGGGTTTAGTTCAGTTCGGTAGTGTTCACCGTATCGTTTCATTTGATATTAACTCGGGATCTGTGCAGTTACCCCCATTAACCTTTAATTCTCGCATGGCAGACTGTTGAAGGTAGGAAGGTGGAGTGCTGCGCTCGCACGCTCTCAGTCGCAAGTTTGCTTTCTGCCAAGCAGATGAGGTACTCAGATTGCGGTGTCATCGTCTCTGACATTCATATTTCTCTAAGTGGACGCCGACCTAACCAGAAATAGGTACGGTAAATAGGTCACAGTTGTCACGTGAGCCTCCTGTCAGAATATATAAGGGCCTCACGAACCCAAAGGCTGTCTCGAATGCCTTCTTCGCAGGTGATGTTGCAGCTGGCTGCAGTTCCTGCTGAGAAGCTTAGTTTTTTAGGTTGGTAGGATCTCTATACTTCCACTTCTGTTCCGCGAGGTGAGCCTCCGAATGGTGGTGGTAAGCGACTCATCCCATGGGACTCCTATCTGCTCCCGTGTGGGGGGCCACGGAAGGAACCTCCGCACGAATGTTTTCTTGCTTCTGTTTCCTTATCTTTTCGTGTTTCGTCTCTTAGATGCTTTGCACCTTCCTTCCTGCCAGTAGAAGTGCTCTCGGCTAAATGAAACTTCCTGGCAGGAATACCGGGATAAAACATTGATATGCTGATGCGGCATAATAAACTCATTTTACTATTTGGCTCACGTCTTATGACGTGGGTGCGGTGGTAAAACCAGGAATATAATAAAAATGGCACATGAACCTTCCGTTCCTGAGGCCATAGCTGTGACCATCTGTGGTCGACAACAGTCGTGCACTCCTTTGGGTACTAGCAGCACTTATCTAGAGCAAGAACCAGAACATTTAAATGTCCTAGTTGCGACCGTCCCTTTCCCTTAGGTTCAACAGACCCGCAATTGAGTGAACGCCAGAAATGCCGACTCAGCAAGTAGAATTCTGCAAAATTCACCTCTTCGGCAGAGAGGCGATTCCCGGTACTAGCTCATCCGAGCTCAGCATTTTAACATCCTGCGCATCAGCTAGTATTAGCAATAAGAGTAAATAAGACCTGCTTGGGGTCTGCACACACGAACTCGTAAAAAGCGTTCATTGTTATGATGCCGTCTGTTATTATTGAAACATATCGTGTCACATGTGTAGATATTTCTATATACTCAAGCGGAAGTATAGACTGCATTTAATTCTAGATCGCTAAAGGATAATACCCTATACTGCAATTGCAAACTTATTTGCGAGTCAAATATTTCTTTCATTGTATTGATATTGGACGGTATTTTCGACTAAGGCTTTCTGGTTTCATTTTTACCGGTTTCATTTAACTTTGTCCTTATTTTTTTATTTTTTGGCCACCGTTACATAAACGTTACAAAATATGTTCTGCTGACGTTTCCATGCTAATACCGTTGACCCGAAAAATCGCTTCGCCTTTGAAATACAATTGTCTTTTAGACTAGCTCGAATTGAGTTGTCGCCATCTTTATCCATAAAAAATGTTATATTGAAAATTTTTTCATCCACGCGTTCTCGATGGAAGCAGAAAACATTATTTGGTATCATCGTTTTGTATATACGCAGTCATAAGACTTGCTGTGCATGTCGAGGAGTTTCATGTATATTCAGTGTTTAATAAAATATCAACTGCATTCAGAATGCTTCGTTGTACTTTTACAGCCGTTATTTGCTACTGCAAAATACTTCGCGCTACTTTTCTATGTAATGGACGAATTTCTTATTACCTCGTGAGCATAGCCATTACCTTAAGATGCAAAGCTATTGTGTGGGTCAAACGTGTTTGTAGGAGGTATTTTTATTCCGGCGAACGAAGTGAGACGGGTGATATTTTCGTTCTATATCTCGATAGCCTATATACAATATATGTATGTCATTCCACTCATAAAACTATCAGAAAGAATTGAGCCACTACGATAATTTCTTGCCTGTAGTCAGGTGTGTTGATCTAGATATGATAACCGCCAAAACTGCAGACTGTTGACTTTCAGCTCACCCCCTTCTCTCTGGTGATGGTCTTAAGCCCGCGCTACACACGAGAGTCGAGAAACAAGAACGTTTCATTTTCCTGGAACAAAAGTTTCTGTGACCGTGACTGCATCTTCACGTGTTTGAACATCGCAATAAAATGCACGTTATCGCGAGCTAAAACTCACTCGAAATTAAGAGAGATATCCGAAGCTGGGCTATCGGCCCTGGTCGTAGGAGAATTTTTGCAATGGCAGCTCAGATTTTAAGCCATTTTGGATAATTGAAATATGGCCAAGCTGAAGTTGTGTCCCGTAGCGACAAAATTGGATGAGTAAGGAGAAACATTCCCGTGTTTCGCCTCTCGCCTGCAGTGGGCTTAACATCACATGGCGTTCCAGTTCTGCATCGTAAACCTGTTTTGGATTGGTGCATTCACCAATTAGACAGCTTGATTTAGTTGAGAATGTTTGATGTAGCTCCTGCAAATATTTTTGACCCGCACTGTAATGTTGTTTCAACGCTCACGATTGAGAATACAAATTTGTTTGCAGTTTTTTTCTATGGTCAAAGAACCTCGCCAACACGTCGATCTCTTCTCTACACTGCACTATTCTCATCTCCATTACCGCCTTTATCTTCCTTCAATACAAAGAGGAGCCGCAGCTTACAAAGCAAGTTATTACGGCCGTACTGCCGTAAAAGGTTTCTCGGATAACACAGCTATGCTGTTCTGTGGTTTCCAAGAATACCTTTTTACTCCCAGACCTAATTCTTAGAGGCTGTACGTGACCAG
>LQNS02277220.1:2940689-2969878 GCA_001587735.2 Parhyale hawaiensis | reverse complement strand
CCTCTCTCCGGAGTCTTTACATCTGCTAACAAATGAGCTCGTACGACTCTTGCAATCAGATGATTTACAGGTGACGAACATAAAAATCAGACTGCGGAAGCCAGACGAGGCGAAGCTATACCAGTTAGTTACAGCTGAAGAGGGCGAGGACTATACAGCAGTAACAGTTCAGATCAGAAAACGTTTGCTGCCGTTGAACAAACTGACTAGCTTATTAGTTAATTCAAGTTCACAAAAGTGCATAGAAGAAAATAGTAGCGCCGGCACCGTTCAAAACAGCGCAGCGACGCGGGCAGTAGCAAACCTTCTGGCACTAACTCAAGATTGAGACCAAAGAATGAAGCAACGAAAATGCGTTAGTCAACACTGATATGCTTAACTTTAAATTAAATAGTAGAAAGTTGGTTTTTCTTGGTTGTTATACTGTAGCGTACATGGCACACCTCGAATTCCTCATAGGTACCTGCAGACTGTGGAATCACCGGAGGAAGCGTGCAATGAATTTTAGCTAATGTCTTGTAATGCAGTTAAATTTGCGCTATAACTCCAATAGAATCGTATTGAAAATTTTATTTCAGCAAATTTTTGCTCAACTTTCCTCCTGGAATGGCAGTGAGAGACCAAATAATATTTTTCCATGAAAATTACTGCGGTCGAAAAGAAACAGCAGGAAAATGAAGATTCCAGGGCTGAAACGAATGTTTGTATACGCAATCAATGACGATGAGTGAGTGCACACTCCAATTGTACTCAACTGACAAAGATTTAATCTATTTTCCGTAGCAGTTTGTACGCAAAATAGAAACGCTATCAATAGGCTTTCGATTGGCTCGGTAAAGTCGAGTGCAACTCGGCCTATAAGGTTTGACTATTCTGGAACTTCGGACACGAACGATGGCTTCTCTCCTTTTCATTTAGTTCTGGCGTTAACTTCGAGTCGACGACCCATGAGACACCCGAGAACTTAATCCTGTTCCGTAAAATTGAATTTTCGGCCGTTACAAATAAAATTGGACGTCTGCCATCACCTGCACCACGATTCAAAGTGACGAAACCAACGCTTGTATCCGAAGTGCTGGACAAACGGGCCATAGCTTAGCTGGACTTCAGCAAGAAAATCGATTGCGCTTTACTACGGGTTTTTTTGCCCATCGCCTTTCCTGTATTAGACAAACTGGTTCCTCGTGTGTAGGTAGAGCAGCCATCTTATCCTGTTAAAACAACTAAGTTGGCAATCCTTGCTATCGGTTTCAACAAGTAACTTACACTTACAGTTTACTAAAGTCTAGGCATAAAGTGCTCGGGTGACTGCGAAAACTATATACTTAGGGAGCACCATTAACATTAAGTCGTATAAAAGAACTGCGATATGCTACACTCACTGCAGTGGCTAGCTAAAGTAGCCCTCAATCGCTACAGAAAATTGCAGTAAAAAAAAACAACGACACACCGGAGGCCAAGTTAAGGTGGCAGCAAGAGTGGCATGTTCAACCACTGAAACTGGTAGATAATAAAAAAACAAAGCAACGTCTTTTCTCCGTGCTTAGCACAAAGTGTTCGCTCTGAATGTTCACTGATTAGACAATACGAGTTGAGCTCATATCTACCATTCAAACAGTTCCGCATTTCTTCTTCAGGTTTGAAACCGATGGCACTGCAGCGAAACTTTTACAATTATTTTTGCGGCTACACCGTCAACAACCATGACTGTTAGAGAAGGTTTAACAAATCAGACGTGAAAGTTTTTCTTTACGCTGCTGAAAAGGACTGGTGGAGAAGGTTTTCAATCCCAGCTCACGAACCAGCAAATATCCAGCAAAGTCCGACATAAAAATAGGAAATACAACGGGGAGTGTCGCGCAAAAGTACAATGAAGGCCTAAGTGCTGTGGTTGATGGGCTAAACGGTGCAATTTCTGATGGGATGCTCCAGTCCAGGCACGTCGAACGTTACGTGCGTGACCAGCCATGCGCACACCATCTGCAACGCAAAAATAGAACTTTAATGGAAAGTTTAACAAATGAGCCGTATAAAAAGAGGATTATGTGACTTGTTGCTGTTTGCTAGAGCGAGTCCATTCTTTTTTATACGATAATAGTGAAACTGTAGTACAGGTTGCCTTAACCGCCGCCTCAGCTAGGACCCCCCGCCTCCTTCACTGGTTCGTGCTGCTGATAAATCTCCTCCAGGGGATGGGAACTATGGGAACCAACCACCTCTTAATGACCAAAATAGTTCCTTCCCATCCTCTGTTTATCGCAAAAAGCTAGATTTTACTGTCTTATTCATTTTAATTAGTTTTCATTACATTTGTGAATTTTGTATTTATCTAATAGGAATAAAGATTGATTTGTCTCTGCTTCAGATATACTGATGATGGGATCAGTTCCCGAAACGTCTAATTTTAATAAGTTTTAGTCATGAGCCTGTTTATTTCACCTTTCCGAGACGATACTACCAGCTATGATAACGTTAGTAACAGTCACATTGGTGCCTTGTTTTTTAGTGAAGACTAGACTTTTAGCCACTGGCTCTAATGATGTAGCTAATGATTATTGTTATATTGAGTAGTTTAAACCTCCGTCTCCACAACAATGGCGATCTAGCAGAGGAAGAAGCAAGGGACATATAGTATGACGACAGAAATATGGGCAACCTATGCACTAGGGTGTTCCCATATAGGATCAACACCACTATGAACAGGAAGCCTAGGAAGAAGAACAGAACAAAGCAGGATCTTTAGTAGGAGTATAAAAATGCAAAAAGGCATAGGACGCACGGACGAAAGACGCCCCGAATGCCTAGATAAGCTGAAGTACCCCATGAAGTTCCCAAGGATCACTAGCCCCTTGTACCACGGGATGGGTAAGCCTAAGGGCCCTGTCAGACGAGCGGGTTGGCCGCCGCGGGTGCAAAGCGGGTCAGCCGCCGCGAAACCGCTTTTGAAAGAGTTTATATAGATTTCTATGTAAAACGCTGGCTGATGTCACACGGGCGGTCTACCCGCCTGACTGCGGCGGGTGAGACGCATTTCCCCATTTGAAACCGCCGCGGCCAGCCCGCCTGGCTATGTCAGACGAGCGGTGTCGAGGCGGCACGACCGCGGCGGTCGCCAGGGTTNTGGATACACAACATTAACAAGAAACGGATGGAATTTGGAGAATTCCATACATTGTTCCCTGATTTAATAGAAGACGATGTCAAGTTTTTTCGGTATTTCCGCATGACGTCTTCTAAATTCTCTCAACTTCTTAACATTGTGGAAATGCCGGTAGAGGCCACCGGCATCGTACATACGCATCGGATTGAATGCTCTTTCAGGAATCCTTGTCGGCATTCCCGATATCCGATACGTACGATGCGGTCAAGTGTGCGCAGTCCCATAAGAATGAATGTCAAGGATACTAAAATCCGATGCGTACGATGCGTGCAGTCCGTACGATGCGGACTAGTGTGCGCCTACCTTTAACCGCCGCCCCAGCTAGGATCCCCCCCACCCCCTTTGCAGGTTCGTGCTGCTGATAAATTTACTCCAGGGCCCAGAGAAGTGGACGGCTACATTCGACCGCAGATCATTAGAGCTGTGGAATCATAGACTGTTCATGCCTTTCAATATTTCTAACAACTCCTGCAAATTTCATAAAAATTCATTCACAACTTTCTGAGTTATGTTACTGACAAACATGAAAACAGACGTAGAGACAAACAGAACGCACAAACTGATTAGCCCAAAAAAGTTGGTCATTTGCATCTAGTAACTACCCAATTTCCTGGAACTTTAATAAAGCTCCGTCCACAGCTTTCTGAGCTATGCTACTGAGACAAAATGCAGACGAAGCAACTAACGAACAGAAGGTTGACATACCTAACAATCCCTCAAGTTTCGTCAAGATTCGTCCGTAACTTTTTAAGTTATCTTTCCGACAGACAAACTCGATAAAATGCATTTATAAGAATGATAAACGAAGTTCCTTCGCTAAGGCCATCGGCAAACAACAAAGCTAGTTTGGAAAATTTTTCGCCGCTTTAGTTTTGTAAATTTTAGTGCCTATCGCTCTTTTTTGACCTATACTGTAATTGGTTAAAATGTGCACCGAATTACACAAAATCCTGTATAAGCTAATTTATATTTCTTGCTGATGAACAGATTCCTTTTATGGTCACGAACATTCTGCTTTTTGTTTTCAAGCCATTAGCTAGGCCATCGGGACGTCTATCATTCGTGCACAATTTCCTTCCTTCCATTTTCATACTACTACTTGCTCATGCTTCATTCTGATCTTCCTCTTCTTTCATGACTTGCTGTTCCCATGCGCGTTGAACCTGTGTGGGAACACCTTCGTGCATTGGTTCCCCGTATTTCTGTCGTCCTACTATATGTCCCTTGCTTCTTCCTCTGCTAGATCGCCATTGTTGTGGAGACGGAGGCTTAAACTACTATATACCAATAATAGTTTTATTGCATTTTATCAATCCACGACAGGACCTTCCTATGATATAGATTAGCTACCGCCCAAACCTCATGTTGTCTCGGTTGTGGCTCGTGCTAGAATTATCAATATTCTGTCATAGTGCTGTGTAGCACACCCACTGTAGTAGCCATGGCTGAACAACGTAACAGGTTAACTCATCGCTTGACCCTTTTGAGACGGTTCTGCGCATCTGCTCGTGTGACGTCAGGTGGGGAGAAGATCGTCGGGGTTACACTTGTACCTTATTAATTTATACCAATATTTTCGCTACCATGGGCTGATAATTGATGTTCGGCTATTTTGAACACAAAAAAATAACTTTGTGAACCTTCTTCTTTCCCCCAAAGCTCCGGAGTCACAAAAAAAAAGTGAGTTTTGGCAGTAAATGAGTATACTAAGTTTTCGCTCTCACCAGTATCGTCTCCTGTGCTTCAAACATAATTTGCTCCTGTAAAATGATAAACTACTACGTAGTAATTAGGAGTAATTCAGTTTTCCTCCAGATTTTTCCATGTAACCACATAAAAAGCCAATTTCTCTTAAAGAAGTCATGAAACATGAAATGAAATATTTCTCGTTTAATTCTGTACGCATGTCTAGTTACGTTACCCTAATTATTACTATTTTCTTACGAAAGTGGAAAGAAAATGCTATGTCGACGGAGAAACTGTTTAATCAAGTGAAATACCGCCTTCGAACGACTAATATATGAAGCTTGAACTAGTAAAAAACACTCCTCCGTTTGACCATGTGTAATGTTTTGACGAGAAAAGCTCTTTAAAATACAAATTTCACAAGTAAAGTTAATAAACTTGACATTAAATTACTTCTAGAGTGATTAGTTGTGCCACGATAATACGTAGCCTACCTATGCTACTGTGGATATTTTCCTGTAAGCCTTGTTTTTCCGCTGTAATTTTTCATCGCGGAGTGTACTAGTACCTATGTAAAATGATATATGATGATTACAAAATAAGCCACATCAATACATACATAGGAAGCCGTGGCTATTTTCTCGTAATTGATTTTTTAGCCGGTCAAGCTATTCGCTCGACATTTTATTGCCTTATATCAAGCAAACCGATTTTTTGCATCGCACAGTTAACAACTGTAATAGTGTAGAAATGATTACCCTTCTTTTTTGTGCATGGGAGCCCAGGCTCGCAGCATTTATTAAGCAAGTAGCTAGTATGAACTAATTAAAACTGTTTGCTATCTATCTCCCCACCTGACGTCACAGGAATGGGCGGGGCTTAACACCTACCTGCGCGTGAGTTGACCTGGTTGTTGTTCAGCCATGGTTGTAGCCATGAGCCGCTGCCGCCACTGGTCCCGAGGAAATTATTGGGGAATCTCTAATACCGCCAGGTATTAGATTAGATAGCTACCAATGGACGGACCAACAGGCCAATTCCACAGAACAGTCGGGACTCATGGTCTAGTGTCATTTTTAGAGAAGGCTCGTTGTCACGAAGTCTGAAGTTCTGTTTCAACAAAGGGATGAAAGTCAAGCTGCTCAACACTGCAGCGCCAGCAGTTCTGTCATTGTTAGTCAAATGAGACTCATAAATGACCAAGTTTTGGAGATGATCGGTTGGTCCGTTTGTGTATTTAGCAATGTTTGTTAAAACATAACTCCAAAAGTTAAGGACGGCTTTTCAAGAAAATTGCAACAGCTGTTATTGCTGCAAAGAATCACAAATAACCAAATTTTGGCGATGATAAAGAGCAACTCCTAGTTTCTGGACCAATATGATTTCTTCGTTAACATTGCCTTGCTTAGCGGAGGGTATGCGCTCTCGGAGCGCTCTAGATAGCAATTACTTTCGCCAAGTAAGTGGAACGTATGCACTAGGGTTCCCATATGAGATTAAACACCACTATGAACAGGAAGTCTGGAAGTAGGTTCTTTAGTCGGGAGTATAAAAATGAAAAAGGCATAGGATGCACGGACGAAAGTCGCCCGAAGGCCTAGATAAAGCTGAAGTACCCCATGGTGTTCCCAAGGATCACTAGCCCCCTTGTACCACAGGATGGGTAGGCCTAACTAGAGTCTGTTTACTCAATATAAACTACTTTGTTAGTTTCACAACACAGCTATACTCCTTGAGAGTTTTGCCACGGGATCAGGATTTCACTCTCAGCTATGGACTTTCAACGTACCAACCTTGTGGATTTGTTTTTAGTTTGATGCATTCGTTACTGAAATTTGAGAATCTTTAGGACTTTTGAATTGATGAACTTCAAGCAGTATGGTAGTCCGAGCCACCCAAATTGGAGCTCACAGAGTTGGTTAATTTTCGGATTGCGTGAAAAAAAGTGACGCGCGTAACAGAAGTTGCAGCTAGTAGACGGAGGTTTTACCTAACCCTGTGTCCTAGAAGCCATTGAATGCTCCTCCCCGAGGGGAAGCCCTGACTAGACCAGAGCCACAGAGGAACAAATAATTCTGCACCCGGAAACAAACTCAACTGCATCGTATTATTGCTAGTTGCATTCAAACAGTTTGCCTACTGTAAGTTGGACTCAATTTTCTTTTCTGTTCTAATAAAAAATACTAGTCTTTCGGGTGTCAAAAGGTGTGAGAGCCGCGACGATAGTTACTGATTCGGTGGAAAGAACATAAAGGGAGAGGGGGAACACTGAAAGAGAATGAATGAAAAAGAGATCTGAAAGGGGAGGAGAGAGATGATGAGGCAGAGAAAGGGTGGTGTGAGAGAGATTTAGCCCATTTCCTTCTCGGCTACAGCTAGTCTTCTCTACCGATCGTTTGCTTCCTCTCTTGACTCGTCAACAGACACTGTCAGAGATCCCAGACAAGTACTCACCTGGAAGTTGATGCCTGCAAATATTCCTGTGATGAGCGACGCGGCGGCCATCATGCCTGCGACCGGGGCGTGCTCGGGCTCCACAGTCCTGAAAATTGATACTTGTTACGTACCACAGCCATCGGGCACATGGGAAATCTAATGAGAAAGGTTTCGCTAGTTTCTNTTTTTTGAATAGCAGATAGTGAGCACCATCTGTTAAACGGGCACTTGTTACTGGGTATGCCCATAACCGTTTACGACGCCGCTGTTGACGTTTCTTTCGAAGCAAAAGTGTTAATCACAATAGTTCCAGTTCTAAACTCATTTTAACACAACTGCAGCGGCAGCCGCACGCAACCGCCTATATTATGTCACACGGGCGGCTCGGCCGCTACTGAACCGCGTCGGGTTAGTAGTGGCCGACCCGCCCATGTGACATGAGAAAGGCGGCCTGACCGCCAGCGGGCAAAAACCGCTCGTCTGACAGGGCCCTAACTAAGGCCTGTTCACACAATAAACTTTGTTGGTTTCACAATTCCGCTATGCTCCTTGAGAGTTTTCCCACGTTCTCAGGATTTCATTCTCAGCTATGGACTTTTGACCTACCAACCTTGTGGATTTGTTTTTAGTTTAGTGCATTCGTTACTGAAATTTGAGAATCTTTAGGACTTTTGAATTGATGAACTTAAGGCAGCATGGTAGTCCGAGCCACCCAAGTTGGAGCTCACGGAGTGGGTAGATTTTCCGATTGCATGGAGAAAAAGTGACTCGTAACAGAAGTTGCAGCTTGTAGACGGAGGTTTTACCTAACCTTGTGCCCTATAAGCCACCTAAAGCTCCTTCCCGAGGGGAAGCACTGACTAGATCAGAGCCACAAAGGAACAAATAATTCTGCACCCGGAAACAAACTCAACTGCATCGTATTATTGCTAGTTGCATTCAAACAGTTTACCTACTATACGTCGGACCCTACGGTATTTTTCTTTCTTTTCTAATAAAAAATACTAGTCTTTCTGGTGTCAAACGGTGTGAAAGCCGCGACGGCAGAGGCTAACTCGGTGAAAAGAAGATAAAGGGAGAGGGGGACATTGGAAGAGAATGGAAGGAAAAGAGATCTGAAAGGGGAGGAGAGAGATGATGAGGCAGAGAAGGGGTGGTGTGAGAGAGATCTAGCCCATTTCCTTCTCGGCTACAGCGAGTCTTCTCTACCGATCGTTTGCTTCCTCTCTTGACTCGTCAACAGACACTGTCAGAGATCCCAGACAAGTACTCACCTGGAAGTTGATGCCAGCAAATATTCCTGTGATGAGCGACGCGGCGGCCATCATGCCTGCGACCGGGGCGTGCTCGGGCTCCACAGTCCTGAAAATTGATACTTGTTACGTACCACAGCCATCGGGCACATGGGAAATCTAATGAGAAAGGTTTCGCTAGTTTCTTGCGTAACACATTCACGCCGCACACTTTTCTCCATTTCATTTAGCTACTGACTGCAAAAAGAAAGTAAACACTTTGAAAACAACTTGTCAACTACAGCAGGAAATAAACAGCAACTGCACGCTTAATCCTATAGCTAAGGATTAGCGTGCGCCATACGCAAGATTGCAAACAATGCTATTATTCAGAGATACCGTTTTATTTCTTTCTAATAGGGTCAAGCTGAAGAGACGCACACATTGGCAGCAACTTACTGTGGACAATACATCATGGCCAGCGAGGAGTAGTAGCCAGATGTGAGGCCCAGCACAACAGCGAGGGCCCAGTACGCCCAGTCGGAGTCGATGAGCACCGGCATGATTCTGGTGCTGTTCACCGGGTAGTAATGGCACAGGAGGAAGGCTGGCACGAGCAGCAGTCGAAGGAAAACGGGAATGCAGAGAAAACGAGGGCCAGGCTGTTGGAAATGGGGAAACCATTACATTAGAGTAGCTAACCGATAGTTCCAGCCTCCTCTCAAGCACTACAGGGAGTCTCCTGAGAGCATCGGTGGCCTGTAGTACGAAGGTATACTGGGAAACTATGCACAGAGCTCACTCCAAGCGAACAGCAAATCGAGAGAGGAGAGCAAAAGCAGATCAGACAGCGAACAGAAATGAGCAATAGCTACTTGGAACCTAAATGGGACATCAAGAACGAATTTCCGAAAGCCTGAACAGGTATGTCTTATGCGATCTAAGCTGCCTATCCTGCATTATTCCATTTCGTATTTCTCAAAATTATTTCAGTAGGTACCGGTATTAGATACAATATCGAAGTGTTCTACAGTACAAAGAAAGTTCCTATAGATTTTCATGAAAATCAGTGAAATGTACAAAGAATATATATACCATAAGTTATATTATCATAATCAATTAATATTACTGTTACTATTGTTAACATATTGCTAGTTTATGCCTGTGATCCAAATTGAGGAAGGAAGATAAGAAAGGACATTAACAATTTCATGAGAAACGTGGAACCCATGCACGAGTCAACGTGCATGGGAACAGCAAGTCTAAAAAGAAGAGGAAGCACAGAATAAAGTTCCATCACTAAGGATATACTGATGGAACGGCGAATGGGCACGAAGGAAATATGTATCGAAGGCCTAGCTAATAAGGCTAAGGTAAGCTGCAGGGTCCCCCTGGAGGCGTTCTTCCCTATTAACAAAAAAAAAGGGCGATAAGTTTATGCGATGTAATGTGTTATGCTTCGTTTTCTAATCGCAATATCTTACTTTATTGCAGGTGTGAGAATATGCCTAGGAAACGATGTTTGCCACATTGCAAATGAGGTCCCAGTATTGACTATAACAAGAAAAATTAGACGATATGGATAAACAACTAAGTTTTATGTGAAGAATCCCTTCACTAAGGACAGGAAAGACAAAGGGTAGAGAATAAACATGACCCATAGGGATATATGGAAATAACGTGAGCAGGTAAAAGAGCCGACATGGAGCGACCAGAGCTGCAATATTCGAAGGCGCCGAGTTTGGACCTGTATCCAGAAACACTTGGGCAGGGTTATCAAAGAGGTGGCAAAAGGTGTGAATCCCATCGCAAGCCCCATCCTGGGCATATCCCACAAGAAGCAACGCATCGCCTGGTCTAAAAAATAGAAATAAAAACCAAAGCGTGGAGAATTCATGGAGTCGCTCTTCCCGTTTTTTTCGGAGTCAACAGAGTGATGGTGGAGTGATGCTCTGGGCAGGGATCATTGCTAACGAACTGGTAGGTTCATTTTGAGTGCCAAGTGTTCAAAATCAAAAGCAAAATCAACACCCGATTTCTGGACGAACACTAGTCACAATTGGTTGATGGCCAGCCACTTGCTCAAAGACGTCAGCTGATATGAATGCATGATAATGCTACATCGCATTCAGTTCAGACTATCATTCATTCCTGAATACTCTTACCATCATAGCAGAACATCTCATGACTTGGCTTCCTGCATTACTCGACCAAAATAACATTGGACGGCAATGGTCCTTCTTGAAACGAAAGGTTATAGAGGGAGGGGTATAGTATGGTATCCCCGGAGGAAGAACACCATTCGGAAAAAAGTCACGTAGGAAAAAAGCCCCGCCTGTCACATGAAAGTATATTTAGGAGCTCAACTCGGTTATTTTGAAGTACTGTATAATTAATACAGACCGAACTTATGGCAGTTTCCGGCTTTAGTGCAATAACTACAATAAGTGTAATAACTGCAATGAGAGCTATAACTGCAATGAGAGCTATAAATGCAATATATTAGGTCGCGTTCACATGTCCCTCATTGTAACGCGTTGACTCAAACTGATGGACGCGGCGCGATGATTTGAGAGAAGCAGCTGCAGCAAACGCGGTAGACTGAAAAATGAAGCATGTCTTTTTTTTAACACGCTGAGTCATTCACGTTCAGTTAACAGAACTTATAAATGTTAAATTTATAGTTTGCAGCGTTCACAGATCATGGAAAAGTCGACAATTTTTTTTATCATCACCTTTAATGATCAGAATCACTGCATATTACTCCCGTTTAAGAGAACTAGCAAACATGAAAATGTTATAAGAACACGGACGTCATCTTTGATTTGATGGTCCAACTGATTGTTCTGTGCTGAGTTCTCTTCTGTCGGTTTATCAGGCTATTCCTATCAACATCAGTCTATAAGATTATGTGATACGAATGTGACTTCAAACTGACGCGATATATAAGCGGAAATGTAGAGAAACGATATTATAACTGAACGCGGTGCATTATTCATATAAATGAAGGACACTTCTACGTGTGGACAGTGACAAAACAAAAACGTTGACGCACAGCTCTTGTTCATTTTCGTGATTGAACGAGTTACGATGAGGGACGTGTGAACTCATGTCACTTATTATCACTGCCACGTGTCACAAGACTTCAAACGCCATGAGAATTATTTCCCTTATCAATTATTGCTACATGTATTAGTTGGGGTAAAAACATAACTGAGTTGCAAAATCTTGCTATTAAATTTTTATAACCTTTTTCGTTCGGGGGATACATCATGGGAACAGGTATAGGGGGATATTTGCAAGAATCATTCTCACCATTTTGGAGAATTGTCAATAAGCACAAGCGCAATGTATGCCTACTAATAATTGGTATTTGGAATTGAAATAGGTGTCCGTTGATCTACTGACATGCATGCTATTCTCGCTTGCTATCCGACTTTTTTTTTTTTTCATTTTTTTGCTGCATTTGCCTTTCTTTGTTTCCTATTTCTTCCAGTCCTATTGCTCAGGTGCAATTTTTAGGTGCAGTAAGAAGAAATTTTAGGTGCAATAAAAGCGATTTTTAGGTGCACTAAGAGCAATTTCTATGTGCAATAAGAGCAATTTTTAGGGGCTATAACCGCAATAAATCCAGGCTTTAATAATTAAGTACATTAAGTATATACACAAAATTATATTTCCAGGCTCTAATAATTATGTACATTAAGTATAGACACAAAATGATATTGGGCTAAATTACAATTTTCCAGCATTGGTCTCACAACCGTGGGCTGTAACAGCCACTAAAACAGGTTAGGTTCAGTTAGCTTAAAATAAAGGTTAGGTAACCTAACTCATTGTTAATTTTCGTAACGGTTAGGTTTGGTTTAATTTTAGTTACTTTAATGTAGCGTACTTCAAATATTATATACGTTAGGTGATAGGCGGGGCATTTTTCCAGGTGTATTTTTTCGTACTAGGACTTTCTTCCTCTACCCGTCCACTATACATCGAAGGAGATCCTGTAGAAGATGAAAAGTGTCCATGGGTATCATAACAGCTGCTCAGAGTAGTCGATCAACAGATTCCGTGGTCAACTATAGTTCTCCAAGCATAGAAATTATGTCGAGAAATACTGGTATCACTTCTGTGCTAGCAAACGTTGCTATCATGTATCCTGCAGCGACTTTTTTCTCAGCTTCCTTGAAAGCACTGCAGGTTTGACAGGGAATATAGGCCTATTGGGTTCAATTGGCTAACAGATATTTTCAGCACTTGTAAGAAAGCGTAACTCATTAGAAAACGAAGCATAACACGTGTATTGATCTAGCATTGTATACATATAATACCCGTTTTGAAATTTATACGAATAATACCCTTAGTAAAAACCTTTGTACTGAAAGTTCACTTCGATACTGTAGTTATGGTACACTGAAAATATAAAAAAAACTTGTACTAAAGTATGATTCGTAGCTGAACTCCACAATATAGGTAGATTGTGCACATCTCAAGCTAGGCATGTTTTGAATGAAGTAGGAAGCGGTAGGATATAATAGTACGTATGAAGCAAATAGGTCCTCAACGCCTAGCTCAGCACAACAGGAGACATCGACATACGTGGAGCGCCCCCTCCTCCTCCAACACACTGTAATAAGATATGTGAGCTGACTGCCTCCGCTCTTCCTATGCCCCGGTAGACATTATGGCAGCAGCGCCACCACAGGGCGCAACCCTCGCACAGTAGCTCTACACAATACGGACATCAGCCCATCTAGCCTGTCGTACTTTACGCAATCTTAACCCATAAGTATCTGTGAGCCTTTTTTGGATGCTTTAAAATACGTATTTCCTACGAGAAGGGCGTTTTCCTCGGTACCTTATGGATTAAATATTACGCTTGGCTGCCCGGTCAACCAGGCCCTAGGGCAAGTCGACATGTACTTAACACGATCGATTTGGTATACCTAATTTGAGTCCCAATTTAACCACCTTTCTTTCCACTAAAGCTATGGGAGGATCCCGTTACATGGAAAGGGCCTTCAGTAAAAGGGTAGCTACATGGGAGACTACCAACATCAACACTTACCCACATGACGAGGCCCGGCAACATGTTGCCAATCATTGCTAATAAGTTGAAGGTGAGATAGCAAGTAATCGCCTGGAAGAGCTTCGTGGGGATGAAGAAGTCTTCCTCCGTGCGGCATGTGTCTGGAACATGAAAGGGTTGTTAGTACTTTTGCTTCTAAACAGTAACGTCTTTTGTACGCAACTGGAACTATGTACTCGTATATTTTACCGAAAATTTAATCACACAGTACTGAAAACCTACCTAAACTAAAACTCTTTAGCATTTTACTGCAAACTATAAGACGTCTTGTATATACCGGGTTGCATGAACTTGTTTATATTTTTCTCAACAGTGTGTATCGAGGGCTTAGAGCCAGAAGTGGTTATGTGTATTTTTGGCGAAATTGGGTTTTACTTACCAAGTGGATGCTTGTAAGGTATATTTTTAGTGTCACAAGTGTCTATGCCATATGAAAAGATATGAAAATATATGGCATAGACACTTGTGACACTAAAAATATAGCTACCTCACAAGCACACACTTGGTGAGTAAAACCCAATTTCGTCAAAAATGGACATAACCACTTCTGGCTCTAAGCCCTCGATATACGTTATCTGCAGCAACGCAAAGTCAACTTTGATAAATGCGCTAAGCTCTATCTTGTTCAGGCTATGCTCTTCATTAGGTACAAGGGTTCTTTCTCCATTATGAAAAGTATAGGAGGAAAAAACCTAGTGGGGATATAACACGGCCAAGGTAAGACAAAGCTTACTCTCAACCAGCGACATGTGACATATATTTTTTTAAAGGCGCTGGCGCACCAAAGGCAGTTTAGCGAGAAGCTTTCAGTTTCTGAGAAGCACGGAATGCATTGGAGCGCGCACACCGAAAAGCGACAGCGGCCTGCTCAACTGCCGCTGTTCGGTGTGCGCACTCGAATGCATTCCGTGCTTTTCACAACTGTCAGCTTGCCTGCCAGCTTCTCGCTGAATTGCTTTTGGTGTGCCAGCGCCCTAAGGATAGCACCAGTCAATATTGCACAAACTTGCAAGGTTTTTAGATTTAAAGGTCAAGTTCCAGAACTTTTCCAATACCTCAACAGACATTTTTGATATACTTTCTTCCATTTGTTAGTTAATTACAACTTATTCCAAAATGTATAGCTTTCTGAGAGTATAAAGTATTCGGATAGTTGACAAACTTGTATTTTATTGGAGTTTTGGAGAAAAAGCAACCATGAGATTCATACACTATTAGCACCATCACCATTTCCGAGCTCCCGCTTTGCAGTCGATTTCTACAATCTCTTTTTTAGATCTTCAAACGCTCGGCAGTATTCACCGCAACACCCTCGATCATTTCAACTATTCCAGTGTCATTGAATTTAAAGCAACCCCATTTTACACCGTTAGAGACTGCAATTTCTCGTGGCCCTAACCCATTAATGTGTGTTCCACTCGGGAACATTGGTTNTTTAGATCTTCAGACGCTCGGCAGCATTCACCGCAACACCCTCGATCATTTCAACTATTCCAGTGTCATTGAATTTAAAGCAACCCCATTTTACACCGTTAGAGACTGCAATTTCTCGTGGCCCTAACCCATTAATGTGTGTTCCACTTGGGAACATTGGTAGCTATTGGATTAAGTAAACTTCCATTATAATACGTCATTAAAGGAATTGTGTGCATACAATTGTAGGTAGTTGCATCTAGCCTCCAAACGCTCTGCATCATACTGAATCTGAAACTCAACGTGCCATTTATCTGACAATAAGATATATTTGAAAAAACCGTCAAGCTTCATACAGATTTCAAGTACGCTTCTTCAGTTACAGCTTTTTCAATGAAACTGTGAACTGAATTTCTAGAGAATAAATTCACTTCTGGCTGATATTTTATTACAAACCCGTGCTCCACTAGCAATAGATATTTTTAAAGGCATTTTTCTACCGAGAAAAGGATCACTTTAAACTGATAAGATATTACAACCAATTCTTACTGAAGTCTTTGGAGTGCACAAGCTAATGAAAACTTTCCTGTACGCCCTAACTCCTTTCCCTTCCTTACAAGGAAACTACAGTCCAGTGCTGACACGCACGAAGAAATGTTGCACGAGATCTCATTCACAATATACGGAGAAACTATAAAATCGTTCAAATTCTTTGATAGCTTCCTCTGCTTGAACATTTTGCACTGACTGACGCCTATTTTTTTGTGACTAAAGAACTATCAACAGCTTTAGTTCTACTGTATGTTATTCCCTGCATTAACCAGTGATTTTTAGAAGATTCTAGATAATACAAAATTACTTCATGATAAATGAAATGTTTAAATAGATTTCCCCACCTATTTTCTTTAAACTGCACGTACATTATCTATGCTAGACAACTTTATAGTAAACTTTTTGCGGCTTTGTGACATTTTTCAAGGCTAATAATGATAATGTATTTTGTACGTCTCATGGTTACGTATTAATACAAAATATAGTAAAAGAAAATATTGAGACGCCCAATTACTTGTTCACCTACAACACAGGAGTGTTGTAAAAAATATATCAGATATAAATAGAAAAAAGCAGTATTTCAACCAAGTAATGGAAAATATTCTGTATTTTCTAGTCATGTGAATATCATATTTCTTGAAAATATGTATTTTTCGATAAATCTCATTTTTTAAAGGCCAGATTTCTGTGAAAATCTTTCAACAAATAAAGAGCGCCTAGTTTCCTTATTAAATTAATCCCGAACAAACGCTAATGCTTCAAATAATAAACTGTAGGGTAGAAGTATGAAAAAAAAAAATTTTCATTTTACAAGCATATAACAGCTTAGAAATGAAGTACGATATTCGTATTTCTTCGATTTTCTTATTTCTTTCATCAGACAAGCTTAAATCGACACTAATTTCTTTAAAACCAAAACGGAAAACAACATAGCCCAATAATTTTTATTAATAAAATAATCTACTGGCATGACAAAAACTAGATAGCCAATAGTTCACCTGCAAGAACAGCAGGGAAGACAGCCAGAGTTACGAAGAACACCATGAACACATTGAGAAGTTGAGGAAAAGCTTTCTTGAAGATGTACCAGTAAGGCACTCGAACCTTGCCAACACCAGTCGCTCTTTTGCTCGTCTTCTGAGCTCTTTCGAACTGGGCTTCGTGGTACCGGAAAAATCTCTGCAATGATGCATCAGCGTTAGAAAAATGTGATGTAGACATTAAGTCTATTATATCCTGCCTATATCAATCAGAGCGCCATATCTAGATGTCATACTACATCAACTACAAGAGCAAAGCTATTGCCTACAACTAAAGCTTACGTGAGCCTCATGTAGCAGCACGCTCATACTATAGCTAAGTTAAAACTACAAAAACCCCTGTAGCATGAATATTCAAGCTTACATTAGCATCAGAACCATGACAATATAGACTATGTAGAACAAAAACACTAGCACCTGCCAAAGGCCAGGGGATTTACTCAAAAAAGTAGAGCACTCTGAGAGCGCATACCTCCGCCAAGTAAGGCAACGGTAACGAAAAATTCGAATTGGCTCTGTATCAACTCCAAAATCTTATCATACGTGCCTTTTGATAGTATTACAAGTTTCTGCAGTTTTTTTGAAGATCAGTTCAAAACTTTTTGAGTTAGGCTGTAACATTGTGACAAACAAAAGTCAAACATACAAACGAACCAACCGATCTGCATCAAAATTTAATCATTTAGTTAACATCACTAACAACTCCTGTGAATTTTATAAGTATCGATTCGGAACTATATGAGTTATTGCGCTAACAACCATAAAATCAAACACAACGACAAACAAACGATCATCACAAAAATTTGGTCATTTATTCTCCGTGATATACCTAACAACTCTTGTAAATTTCATAAAAATCGGTCCATAACTTTTTGAGTTATGGCATTAAGAAAAATCAGGCAGACAAACAAACAAACGGATGGATGGATCTTCACCAAAAGTTAATCATCTGTTCCTTCTAGCATACCAAACAATCCCTGTGAGTTTCGTCAAAATCCGTCCATAAATTTTGAGTTATCTTTATGGCAGACAAACCCGACAAGAACATAACCTCCTTGGCGGAGGTAATTACAGCACATTAAGCGGAACGTTCAGACGCTGGCAAATTTATCCAAATTACCAACTTACTACCTAGTAAATGATATAGTATGAAAAATTGTAAAAATCATCAAGATTCCGTATAGGAATAATAATATTTGAGCTATAACAATGAATGTGAATGCTGGAAAGGGCAGTACAGTTATCTCGGACTTTAAATCTAACAGGATAGGGGCCTCATGATTACTGAAGTACCTACCTACGCAAACTACATTGAGTGAACAGTTCAAAGTATATAAGAAACAAAGCTGAAAGAACGAATTGTTCCTATTTCTTATAGAACATATCTATAAGAAATAGATATCTAATTTGAAGGACGATAAACGGGTTTCATAGATAACTACTTTCTAAGTACCACAATACATGCTACAAGAACAGAGGTCATCTAGGCACCAATGTACATACAATCGATAGCTACTCTCCATTGGTGCAACAAAGTTGCGCGACTTTTTAACACGCAAAGGATATTTCGTTTCAGTACACCTGTACACACACGATAACAGAATTAACGCGTGTTTATTTAATTTGCAAGCTTTGCCTCATTCAAGTGACATGTCACCGCATTCATTTATTATTTCTTCTGACGGTGATAATAAAGGACTTGTGACACTGAGTAAAAAATGAGATGAGAAAATTAATGGTAGCTCAGAACATAGGTAACTACGGCTATTAAAACTACTCAATAAGAATAGTACGCCCAGAAAGTCCGCAAGTGATTTCTTTGTGCTCGAAGAACCGTACAAGGGGAAATAACCCTACATCTTATAAGGCAGTGTTTCCATTTGGGGTGCATATGGACCTACGGATCCCCTGGGGTTCACGCACGGAGCCCCTAGGGTTTCATGACGTCTAAACCTTCTGTAGCAATATTTCATTGATTTTATTAAGTAAATAATGAAAATTATAGAAGGTTTTAAGGTTATAAAAGGAAAATTTTCAGTTTAAGTAGCTTATGAAAATATTCTACATCTATTTATTGAAATTGAAAAATTGTTAGAAAATTTTATCAATGGCATAGTTACCCCTAAAGGCTTTTGTTCCGTCACAAAAGCTTAGTTTTTTCTTTTTCAAAAAAAGGCAAGAACAGCATATGTTAAGCATCCATCAATGCAAATAGTCATTTAAGGGGAGTCAAAATAAATTCAAGAGAGTAAAAGATAAAAACTCGTGTGTGAATGATAGGCTAAGCTCGGCGCATGCTGTTATGCCTCTGCCGTTCTGTATTAACTGAAAAGCAATAGCCAGCAAACCATCGACTTCTGCAGTACTCACTCAGTACGTAATATACTAATTTGATGTTATTTTAATGGTGGAGGCGATTTCACAGGGGGTCCGTAGGAAACAACTTTGGGAACCACTGTTATAAGGGGTAACATTTTCTCACGCGAACGTATCTATCGCATAAGACCATAGGTACCCCCTATAGGTAGATACTCACGTTGAGTGGAAGAGCAAAGTAAGTATCAAAACAAGCTAGGAGAACAAAGAGTGCAGTGATGAAGTAGTAGATGGCGCTGGTGCGGAGATTGGGGGCCAGCAGCAGCGCTATGATGTTGATAACGGCAGTGAAGGTGCCACTGATATTCTGTCAACAAAATAACAATTTTTAGCAGGTATTGAACAACACGCCAGGATGTCAAGGACGGGGGATAAACACCCAAAGGAAGCACCAAGCAACCGCATGACCACCGTCGCGATTAGCTTGTCAATGTGCGGCTCTAAAATGTTTCTTGCCTAGCCACTGCACAGGTGTTTTATGAGAGCAAACAGAAGGGACATCCAGGAGGTCAAGAGAAACGTGGGATCAATGCTCATGGATGTTCCCACACGGCAACAAAACGTACAGAGACACCAAGTCCGGCGAGACTGGTAAAACAGAATAAGACAACACCGGCAAGTGCATGAAATTATCATTATTATTATATTGGTCTTGTCCCGCTATTTCTGAAACTAAGGCAATCAATAGCGATCTAAGATGATTTACTCGGCTTACAGGTGGAACCACAACGTTGTGCTCAGGTGGCAAGAGATGGACGAAAAGAGACGACAGAAGAAAGAAGCGCCCGTGCGGACGGTCCCTTCTGTGGCCCTCCGCACGAGCGAAGGTAAGAGCCCGCTTTCTGAAAAAGTCGGTCACCTCGATCGGCGGCCCACCACGCGGAACAGAAAGGAAATGTAGAGAACCTATCTAACTCTACAAAGCTAACCGTCTTAGCACGGAACTGCGACCCGATGCTACAACCCCTGCGGAGAGGGCACTTGGGACCCTTGGGTACGTGATGCCCAAACATATTGTGGCAGGGAAAGGGCAAGTACATGAAAATATAAGAAAACACAGTAGACACAAAGGAAGATATCCCGAAGGTCTAATTTTTAAACTATGGAATTCACCAGGGACCGTAGCTAACTCCCCATAGCTGAGCATGGACGAACTAACTTACATAACTTTATGACCTTGGGCCAACCCTTGGGAAACCTAAAGAGAATCCTTTACATTTTCGTTCACAAAATCAAAATACTGACAAATGTAATACAAATGTAATATCTAAAGAAAAATATGAAAAGAAAGCTCCAGAACACAGTAGAAGGTAGGCCCGCAGTTGCTGACACTTTTCGTTACGGAATGATAAAAAAAATGTTAGTGCGAGGACATGGAAACAATGTCTCTTCACAAAAAAGTTCTGGGACAGTTGTCAACAAGTATTTTTTTAATATAATTATCCTTCAAATCTGTTCCACCACTGTCTGAACAAGAACGTCTACCACAATACAGCTCGGTACTTTGGCTGTCAGCATCGCAAGGTATTTAACAGCTTATGGTCAATCGGATACCCACCCTGTAGGTAGGTATCCTGCAAAGCGATTGGAATTGCAGAATCAACTCGTTATGTTATGTACTTCGGTACTTGCCATAAAAATCTAATGGAATCAAGTGTGAAGAACGAAATAGCTATGGAATGTCCTCTAACCTGCTTATAAATTGGCTACGATGTAATATCCATCGACAATTTTTTGCTTCGCTATCTTGCACATTGCCTATCTTGCTGAGATCAATTTAGTGCGTCTGCCATCCTAAACAAGCATTGGCCTATACACTGATGAATCAAAGGTAATTCGGTAAAGCACCCATTCGTAACGCAGTAAATCGTGTAAGGTAATGAAATGAGAGAATGGCGTTCTCACGTTCAACATTCCAATATCGAAATTTTTTGTATCGTATTCTAACGAAGAGTTATAGCTACTTAATCTCGGCCCCTTCCCCAGTATTATTACATGTGCATCTTCAAAACAGCTGTCACTATTTTCAACTAGCGCTGCCACTGAACACCTTGCCTTCGCACCGCGAAGTTTGCACCCACTGTAGCTGCACGCTAATGGTTCAATACGCACACAGTCATCGTTTTACAGGAAACTAAGTTTTACGTAAGAAGAGGATGAATGGCTGATATCGAAAAATAAAGTTGCACGCTTACTTGCACATATGAAATGTTTCTCGTTTGACTAGAAACGTTTTTAACGTATTTTGAAAAAGACAGCGGGCAGGTTAAAGTCAAGTTGTGAACGCTTTAAGGGTTCTATACTATAGAAGCCATACCAGCTATGAGGAAGATATCGATGGATTGGAGCTTAGAAGTCGCAGTGCAACGAAGCACTGGACAGCCTATATAATTATACTGGAAATACGGATAACTTACACAAGGACGTTTCGACTTTTGCAGGAAACGAAGTGACACCGGAAACCCTCATAGACCACCAAAACAACTGCCGTACGTCGTAAGAGCGAACGACGCAGCAGTCAAATTGGGCTACTAGCGAAAATCCTCTTTTGCAATCAATCAACGTCTCAACAGTCAGGATGCGGCACACCAGTCTAGGAGTCGCTTCAGTTGCAAGACAACCCAGGATGAAGGCTCCCGCCAGAATGGATTACTCGAGTACGGTACAGGAGCTGTTCCAGAATGTCCTGTCGCAGTCGATGTATCTCTAGCAAGAGATAGTAACAGTTTCTAATCAAAGACGAATTCGAACTACCGAGAACGGCAAATAGTACATTAACAATTTCTGTCCTTCTCTTAGGTAAGGAAGTACTGGAGTTTAACAGTCGAACTGTACGCAGGTGAAGCTCTGTGACGGCCAGGATCCTGCGCAGCTAACTGCGTGTCTCTCCAAGCGTAGCTGTATCCGATATACAAACTAGCGCCATGAACTTGGAAAGGGTGCACAAGCCTGCTCTAGCTCCTTGCTCTCAACATGTAACGAGCTCAGTAACTAGCTTCATTATAACGAAATTCAGTAAACTATCACCGTCAAATGTCCTCCGGTGCTATTGCCAAGAGAAACCAAGCCAAAATAGGGGCAAATGTAGGTTCAGGAAGCATACGCAAAGGAATGGGCATTTTCCCGCGAAAAGTATAATCGCAAAGTATAGTAGCTAAAGTAAAATAAGATATTACAAAATCGGTGTTATCTTAAATTCAGCTGCTATAAATACGAAGGAAGCACAACTACAAAAGTATTAAATAACCTCTATTTAAATCTGTGGTACTTTGAATACATGATGCACGAAAAATCTTTCTTCCGCAAAAATATAGTCTAACCGATATGGTCTTGTTTCATTCTGTTTCGAACGTGGGAATACCAGGAGACGACCAGGCACACAGGCTGCCAAAGAGCGTAGGATTCTTACAGATCCTAAAAGCACACAGATCGCCACAAAGCTACGGATACTTACAGATCCTAAAATAACAGCGCCTGTGTACTTGAAGGGAAGGCGCGCCGCCATGCCGTACACGGTGTTCTGGTAGATGCCGTTGGCAACTGTAAGAAAAGAAGAGATAAGAGACTACGGAACAACAGAACGCACTAACGTAACTCTACCACTGATATTAAAGCTCCCGCTCACTCAACCCGATGGTGGAAATTGTAATTGTGACCGTCGTAAAATAAGGTAATTGCGGCAATGTTATTATTATTATCAAAACTTTACGCTTGAGCTCCCACGGACAGGCAATACAACCCAAATGAAGCATCATACAACACCGGGAAGCCCAAAACGCTGCTAAAGGAAATCCAGCAGAAAACCATTAATAGCTGACTTAAACGCCTGCAGGCCAATACGACCAAAAGCCAATGCCGGCAACAAATTCCAAATCCTAGCCGACCAGGGCACGAAGCACCGACAGAACTGATTAGTTCGACATCTGACAGCCTCAAAAGTGAAAGAGTGCGCTTCGCGCGCAGCGCGAGTCTCTCTCCCAAAAACCTTGAGGGCAGGGAGAGAAGAATATAACCAATGCCTCTCATTACTGTACACTTTATAAAACATACATAGCTCTGCGACTCTTCTGTGGGACAGGTTCACTAGATCATCATCAGCGCACAGCCTGCTGGCTGAACTAACAAGTCGGTCTAACAGACGCAAGTGAGTGTCAGCAGCTGAAGCCCAGACCGGTGAGCAATACTCCAACACAGGCAGCAAAAACGCATAAAAACATCTACGGGCAACCTGACTATACTGTACAGACAACAATTAGAATTGGAATATCTGCGCCTAGTACAATTGCAGCAACTGGGATAGGTGACAGTGCGCCAAATCTGTGTCTGCTAGATACCTAAGGTACTGTAAACATATTAAGAGAAAATGTATCAATGAAACTATAGCTAAAAGCAGTAACAACCCAATGTTGGATACTTAGTCCTGTCACGTTCCTATACATCAACAGCCCGAAGCAATTTTTTCACTAAATCCGGTGAATGAAATTAAAAAAAAAAAAGAACACTGATTTATCAACATTAAAAGGGTAAGTGTACTTTGATGGGGGACCTTATAGTTCTACCATTTCGTAATACCTTGGGGCTCCTTACTTCCACAATATATACAGCATGTACCTAGGTATATTCCACCGTCACTTTCAAATAGTAAAATATTTAGGCATTTTGTTTTCGTGGGTGGGAGGCATTCTACATTTCCAACATAATACTAACACACTCTTTAAAATATTCAAGTGCTTGATTATTTCTATTCGGTAAACCCAGCATCATCAAAGTATCCTATTATCAACAAAACAAACACTTTAATATCATGCATGCAACTTTCATTAAGCTCGGCTGGCAAAAGTTGGGCACACCAAAAATAGACGCAAGAACGACGCTGCCGGCAGCGGCTCATATGAGGGCGCGGGACCAACATATGAGACAGGCAGCGACCCCGCACCGGTCATACAAGCGTCATGTTCTGGGCTGTCGGCCCTAATTGGCAGGGGCTGCACATCATAACAGCTCCATTTAGTCTTATTTACAGTACAGTAGAGCAGGGTATATAGAACGCCTTCTACTCTTTGGCTGAGGTTATTCTTTTCTTTTCTTCCTCAGATATATCTAGGATTCTGACGTAACGGCAATAGCTCATAGAGAGCTGGAGCGTAAGTCCCGAATGCTCGGTGTGAATGGGCTTGTCGGTCCGTCTACCGGCCACTATATCTAATCTAACCTGCTTACCAAAGGAGATGCGATTAACCTCTATCCGGTTGCTGGTTTCGCCGGAATGATGTTTCTACAGATATGCTAGCCACAATTATTGTGCCCAACCTCCAAATACGGATTAAAGAAAGGAACGAAGTCTACGGGGCTGAAAAGACACATAGTTGATCACTTTGATGATGCTAAGGCCAAATAGAAGTAAAATGTTTACAATTAATTATGCCGAAATAAAAAAAAAAAATACTGGCGATGTCGCTGGTCATTGGCACCTTAATTAATGATACAAACGACAAAAAATACAAATGTCATTGCTGGGAAAGTGAGATACAAACCAAACAAAAATAGTAAAAAAGACCCAACTATAAATGACGCCGATGGTCACTGTCATTGTACGGCGTTCAAAACCTGCAGCGCTAATGACGAAGATTGGTGACCGAGATGCTACATAAATATAAAATAGAGCTATTTTTCAAAATGATTGTCACCGCGATGACAAAAAAATAGGATACTGACGTAGTTTTTTATAATGAGAACGGAAACAGACCTGCCATTGTTGTTCAAACGACTAAACGGAAATAGGACCTAATGCAGATGATTTCGATGGGTGTGGTTCTGATGCAAAAGACGAAACGAGCGAAAAATAAACGTACTGTTGATGATGACGATGGTGACCATGGTGGTCCAGAAGAAGGCTCCTTGCCAGTCGGTCGAGTCCACCATGGCCAGCACCACTGTCACAATGAACAGCACCACCTCCACCAGAATGCTGCCCACGATACGCGTGGTGATGTCACCCCTGGGGGTTAGAGCAACGTTAGTCGTGATAAATCAACATCAAAAAAATATATACTGTAGATATAATACCACGCGCAGTGTGTCTGTTTCTACACCTAACATGTATAGTTACAGAGAACTGTATTCCCGAAGGAAGCGTCTTAACTTTTACACTGACAAACTATTTTTTTTTAGGTGAGGTTAGAAGCAGTAGGCTAGGTGGCGTATAATGAATGCGCTCTACAAGGCACAGAGCCCAGTTCTTATGAAAAACGGTGTAAAATAATGCGCGCAGCGTGTTATAACTGGATCTCTATAAATGGAACAACACTAGGAAACCTGGAGTCCACAGCACACTGAAGCTAGTAGCAGGAAATGGAAACTACAGCTAACGATCAGGCAGTGATATCACAGTGATGCAAGATCATATTAAGAACTTCCCCTTCGCTACATTTACGCAGACTTGGGCCTGGCTGACACTCATACATGAAGACAAATGTACCTTTCTTCTTATGTTTGACGGGAATATTACGTGACAATCTCAGTAGAGATATATAAAGAGTGATACTGTGGCAATAAAATGGAGCAATAACAATAGTTGGAGTGAACTCAGTGCCAATAATGCTTAGAACAAAGCTGGCTAGCCCAGTTCTGAACAGTTCTCTAACTTCGGCGGAACTTCTGATGGCGCGGCCTCAATAGCTTACGAGAGTTGTACCAAACCACGCGGTAAACTACACATTTTTCTCCTGATTTTCGAATAACATCCATCCTACCATCTGAGCCACACACTGGGTAACTGCTGAAGTTAACTTTTGGCCATTTATCTGCTGTCAAAAGAAATGCTTGGCCGGAAAAGAAATCGACGATTTGTGCTTGTTGTCAGGACTGAGCAACGATAGACTATAGGAAATGTTAAGTATGGGAAGGTTAGAGTGTGAGTTAATTCGTTAAATTCTCCTTAGTCATAACGCGGTGCTGCACGAGAGGTAAAGGGAAGAGAAACGTAGCATGTCGAGAGCGACGAGGAGTGTAAGCACAGAACAGTGCGCAAGGGAACAGCAAATCGGGGAGAGGAACAGGATATTTGTCATCTGAAGCGAGAATCATAGAATGAGCTGATATGGAGATTCGTCAAGTAAAATTGCGACAGTCCTGCCACGGATGTTGACCACGTAACTAGGCATTAAACACATGTGTGTGGGTGGGTGGGTAATTAAATCCGATATTTTATTATTCAACTGAAAGCACTGCATGTTTTGATAAATAATACCATTCACTTTAATAGACTATATATGAAAGCAATCTTCGTCACCAGACATAGAAAACAAGATTATGGCAGTGATCTGCCTTACATGACAAACGATAACACGAATGATATCGCAGTATTAAGCATGACCAGACAAACAACTGCACGAGACTTACATAATACGGTAGCAGACCAGTAGCACTACAATGCATTCGGAAAACACTAGGGAGGCATTTCGCGGAAATCTAATATCCTGCAATAGCTGGTGACCCTGAAATATCTCAGACCTACACGTGAAGGGCAAATGGTAGCAGCTTTAACGCAGTTAGAAAATCGCCATTGCTGGTCGACGATACGGTACAGCAGATAGAGATTTCTTAGACTTCACGCATGAAAGTTACTGCATGTATCTCAGACTTATAATGTGACAGCTCCTTTTGAAATAATGCGATTGACATAAAACACATCTGAAGTCTTTCACATAACTACTCATAAATAGCAGATTAGATGTCTTTGTGGTACAGTTTATAAAATGAAGCTTTAGCTGAAACAGGCAAAAGAACTGCAATCAGCTAAGTTACTTTTTTGTTCTGAAGGAGTCATGGTAATGATTGCTAAGGAATGGTAAAAACTGGACTACAGCATTTAGGCCAACTTTATATCGGTTAAAAGGTCACGTTATCGCGGATCAATACAGGAATTTAAGTTCATCCTTTTTTCGGCTCTAAAAGGTTGCGCGATGTGGATCCACGAGCTTGTATCGTCCACGAGCAGGTAGCCTACTGCATGTATTTCTTCACAGAAAGAATATCTACATCAGCTAGGCAAAATACTAACAATTTCTGCAGCATCGTTAGCTTACATCTCCTTGTCCGAAAGATTCACAGCATCTGGCGAAAGGAAGCCCTTGCGCATGCGAAAAGAAAACTTGGAAGACTAAGGGATGTAAGTCAAGGTGACAGATCATCTGCAGAACGAAGAATCAAGGAAGCAGACTGGGCAAGAAAGAGTTGACGTAAAAAAAACTTTATTTAAACTGGGGTATCCAAAAAGGTCTCCCTCTGGGTGCAACACGCATGACATGGAGGGGGCAAACCTTAACTCAACTCGCCCTGACGTTACGTCAATTACCCATTCTTTTTCCTTACGGGAATATGACACTTTCATAAGATGCTCATTACCTACAAGAAGACGAGACGTAAAGAGTGCGTTTCGGTGACCCATAGAAGTGGTATTTAGATAACGTGCACGGTAGTGAGACTGACGAAACTGGATCAGACCTCTGAAATGAGAGGTAGCAAAACAATCTGAACACATTTTGTAGGCCTACTTCAGCAAGAATTGGAAAGAGAGAAGGTGAAAGATCAAAATCAGCTTCAAACTAGTGAAGCTTAGTTAAGATTAATGCAAAAAGACCAGCCCTTTTCCCACTAAAACTTAGCTACGGAAGGAGTTTCGCTTGCTATTCCAACTGAGTATCCTTCGTACTCTACCGACGTTATAGGTCACCTACGTACTTACCTTGGAAGACGCCTTACAACTTTTAGGCTGCCTGCTGCAAAAGCGGCCTTACTATCCACGTAAGAAACAATGCGCAGCCCACTTACCCCAGTTGAATGAAAATGTTGAGCCAGTTGAAGATGACATTCGGCAATTGCGAGGCGTAGCCAACATATGATAAGAAGTTCTTGGCATACTCTGTCGTTTCTCCATTTTCATCCACTAATTTGTAATCGACAAAATACTGAAACGAAAACAATGACATCACCACACACGTCAGAATATCTCAACTGACAGAAGGAATAAACTACAGTACCGTAGCTAAGTTACTAAAGAGAAGAGAATATATAACCGCAACATGTTCTTCATAGGCTGCCTTTTATGTACTTATTAAATGATGCTGAGAACGAAAAAAATGGTTTTGCAGTTCTTATGTGCATCTCGGAAACTACCACTTTACATGTACTTCACAAGCCAAGATTCTGCAATTCAGAACAGCATATCCTGAAATTCAGATACCGTCGAAGAAAGAAGCATTGATGGACGTTAAGCACGCACAAAAAAGGCTAAGGTTAACTGCGCCATGGTTTGACCAGCTATCATTTGTGCTTTGAAGACCAAACAAGTTAGTAAGAGGAGCTATATAGTTCGTTTGGACATCCATCTATATTATACCAAAGGTCTGTGAACTTCATTACCTCCGCCAAGGAGATTATGTTTTCGTCGTGTTTGTCTGTCACAAAAATAATTCAAAAAGTTATGAACCGACTTGGACGAAATATACAGGGATTGTTAGGTATGTTAGAACGAACAGGAGGAGGAACAGATGATTAACTTTTGGTGAAGATATGTCCATTCGTTGGTTTGTTTGTCTCCCTCATTTTACTGCCATAACTCAAAAAGTTATGGATGGATTTTGATTAAATAACACAAGTTGTTAGGTATATAACAAAAAGTAAATGAACAATATTTGGTAATAATCCGTTTGTTTGTTCGTTTGTCACTGTTTTCTATTTTATGCTTGTTAGCACTATAACTCAAAAAATAATGAATGGATCATTATGAAATTGATGGGGTTGTTAGTAATGACTAGGGCAGTGACATTGCATATCTTGCATATATGCACGCCCAAAATATGCAAGCTATAATATGCAATGAAAGTAAAAATATGCAGATTCGTATGCATATGCAAATTTTATTATGCATATGTAAAATATGTTATGCATATGCAAAGACGTTGTATGCACATGTAAAATATTGTATGCGCATGTAACGTGTAAAAAATTCACATGTTAAGGAAAAATGCAACTTGATGTGACCTCCAGCTTGCCATCTGTAAGCTTTTACAGTAAGGTCGAAGGGTTGGCCGGATGTACACTAATTAGCAGCTATCAATTAAGCTTAAGTTTTGCTTCGACAGTGTCTCAGACTCACAGTGAGTTTAGTTTTTTTATTTTAGCAATTGCAATTTGGTTGACTATGA
>LQNS02277220.1:2917818-2940266 GCA_001587735.2 Parhyale hawaiensis | reverse complement strand
TTGTTTGTCTCCCTCATTTTACTGCCATAACTCAAAAAGTTATGGATGGATTTTGATTAAATAACACAAGTTGTTAGGTATATAACAAAAAGTAAATGAACAATATTTGGTAATAATCCGTTTGTTTGTTCGTTTGTCACTGTTTTCAATTTTATGCTTGTTAGCACTATAACTCAAAAAATAATGAATGGATCATTATGGAATTGATGGGGTTGTTAGTAATGACAAAAGACATAAATGATCAAATTTTGGTGCAGATCGGTTTGTTCGTTTGTACGTTTGACTCATGTTTGTCATAACGTTGGTTAGCAGTATAACTCAAAAAGTTATGAACGGATCTTCAAGAAAATTGCACAAGCTGTTATTAGTATCAAAAGGCACAAATGATTAGATTTTGGAGTTTATACAAAGAAAATTATGGTTTCAGAGCCAATTCAATTTTTTTTTCTACCGGTGTCTCGCTTGACGGAGGTATGCGCTCTCATAGTGCTCTAGTTTACTTGCTTGTTTGCACAGATTCTTCGCTGTAAGATCGGAAGAAATTCGAGCGATGTGGATTCAATTCGGCTGTATCCATAAAACAGAAGACGAACCTGGGCTCGGCTGCGTAAACGTGCACATTAAATGTAGAGGTGAAATGGGAAATGCAACTGGATACGTAGCACTTATCTTTCCCTTTGCTTACAGGCAGAGTGTTCAATATTTCTTAGAGCAGCAATGAAGCTGGCGATGGTGACGCGTACGGGCAATTGCCGCAAAAGTGGACAGTCAAATAGCGTGAGGTCTACGACCAGTTGAATAACACCTGCTTTTCTACGAAAGTCAAGAAGATGGTGTTGATGATGACCCAACGGGTCACGGGCCGTCTGGTCAACTCTAAAGTTGTTTGCAGTTTAAGCATTTCCGTCGTAGAGGGTAATCCAACACACCAGCTTATGAAATATTCTAGGACTAAGGTACACGCAATCAAAGATAGCGACGAAGAATGCAAGATGATCATACTTTCGTTAATTTGAATATGAAGGATACTGTTCAACTACACTTTATAGTGATAAAGAGATGAGTGCACGTGGATCAGTAGAGTAAGCAGTACAATCCATCCTCTCCCTCGCTGCCACTAATGAACACTCAGACAGTCAAATATCTTTCAAAAGTTAAAGTGCCTCAGCGTTATCACTGATAAGCCAATGCGCCATATCTGTCAAAACTCTGTCGCTTGCCCGAAAAGTTGTATCATTAAAAGAAAAAAATAACCCAAAAAATAAGGACTGTAATAAAAACAGCGTCTCGTTCGCTCCTTTGAGGAATATTGCGACCTTAGCTTCGCGGATCATCTGCTCAATTTATGCATCGTAAACTCAGCGTTGTGGCAAGAATGTCAAAATAAAGATGAAGAGAGCGGCAAGAGATACTTTAGACGCCTTTGTGGCTTGGATTTCAAATTGGTAAAGGAAGAAGTGCATTCAAATTTTAGGAATTTTTAATTTGCCATCATCTGCAATCTGTTTATAATTTTCGCCTACCGAGCTATCAATACAGTGACGGGATTGGCACACTCTCCAATTTGGCTGTATTTCTCAAGCGTAACAGAACATGGACAGAGAAGGGAAGTGGACAGATGCGCAGATAAATACCCAGTGACCTTTATTACAGTGTCTTCACTCAGAAGAGTGGAATGAACCCTGTCAGAGGTCCTGGCTGGCACAGCATACTGGACACCAAAGAATCAGAGATGTAGTTAGCTATGTAAGTAGAAAGTTAACTCCAACCTGAACTCTGTCGGGTCTTACTTCTGACGAAACTATGCTCTGTGTGTAGTGTACCACGAGAGAAGAGGTTAACCCTTTCCTTCCCGACGGGAACTCCAGTTCCCGCATCAAATTTTTCATTATTGAAACCAGCGCGTTGTTTCTCGCTGGGGAAATTTGGACAATATATTTTACATCCCGTCTGAAGTCACTGCTTGTATTTAATTTACGACTTAATAACACGGGAGGTGGCGCTCAAGTGACTGCAATAGGAACGACTATTATGAGCTTCTTCTAGAACCTCATCGCAAGGGCAGAGTTTTTGGGACCGAAAGGGTTAAGTAACAAACGCCAGCTGCGAAATGTACCGCTGAGAGGGCCATTACCTAAAATTCGCTGAGTCTAGATGACCTCACGGCAACTAATAACCTTGAAGACAACCCCAAAGAATCACGGAGTTTTTACAGCGGGGTGCTAAGGAATGGCCTTGGGAGAATAGAAAGAATTCGAGACGCGCGGAGGCGTTTGGCGGCCGGCCAAAGATCCTTCGGCGCGGAGGCAAAATTCTGGAATAGAATGAAATGGTCCATATATTGGGGCAGCCATGCTCTGGCAGGCCAGTGGCAGCGGACATGGTAGTTTTCGTTTTATATTCATCAAAGGTACGACCGTTTGTTGCTGTTGTTTACTTACAATGGGAGTTGTAGTACCAAATTCGAGACACTTCAAGGCAATTTCTGCCTCTCAATCTACGACGGCTTTGTTAGATTAGATGTAAAGTAATGTCGTAAAAACCAACACGTATTTATGTGTTCATTTATCCATTTTTTATTTTGGTAGCAGAAATTAGGCGAAAATTATACAAGGTTGGAGGCTATCACGCTCTGTTGAGAATCAATGGGCGAAAAATAGACAAAGCTACAGATGATGGAAAAGCATGATAACCTTGCCTTGCCAACAATGGAATTTAAGCAATGAAGATAACTACAGCTTCTCTTAGCATTCTGATGAGTCTTGATTTTTATTTTTTTCCCACATCCAAACTCTATATGGTTCCTCAGAGTTGACGCGCACGTTGAGTAGATGATCATCAAAGCTAAGGTAAAAAAATATTCTTTAGACTACAGTAGACACCTACGTAGACGCCCGAAAAAAACACTAGAAGTTCATGACATCAACTATTTCTCTAATTCAATTTCTTTGTTTGACAAAACAGTTTTTTCTTGAGCCAAAAGATTTCGAATTTAGTGATATCACGGTGCAATTATAATACGAAGACGAAGCCTATTTTGAGTGATGTTGGACTGCCTGCTTAGAAAATATATATGTACAGTACGTTAATTTCATTATGAAAATACAATTTTTTTTACTTATTTTTCACGATAAGTGTCAAACATTTAAAACGTGAATAGTAAGTTAGAGCAAAGATATGTTGTAACTATAAAAACAATTATGGGAAAATAAAACAGAACCATTTCCCACGTTTTGACAACATTTGCTTATCGCACGGGGTTCTGCTGTTACGCCAGATTATGCAACATCACTCTCTAGTCAACATGGGCTAGAAAAGAGGTCTAAAAACTGAAAAAAAGAACAAAGTGACTTCGTTATTGGCTTGTGGGAAGCCAACACTCGAAATTTCCAAGGAATTACAGCGTGATCACCGAACAATCAAGGCTTATGCCATTGAAGGTGAGGTCAGGCGGAAAACTCCGGATAGAGCCTCTACGAGGAAATTGACTGCTCGGAATATGCGACATTTGAAGGCTTCTATGGCTAGAAAACAACTTTCTACAAGTAGGCGATATTTGAAGACGCTGGGGCCCAACACTAAGCAGAAAGATAAGATGTGAGGTTCTGCAGAAGCTAGGGAGAGTGAAAAAGGCAATTAAACGACCACTTCTAACAAGACCTCACAAAGAAAATAGGGTCAAATGGGCTGAAAAGAACATGAAAACTGATTTCTCCTAAGTCATATTTACTGACGAATGCAGAGCCACTCTTGATGGTCCAGATGCATGGGCGTCTAGATGGGTCCTGCATGACCGACCTCAACAGACACGGCTTAAGGAGGTATAATGTTTTGGGCCAGGATAGTAGATGACACCCTTATTGGTCCATTTGAAGTGGGAGAAGGAGTTAATCTGAATGCAGAAAAGTACTGCCAGTTTCTAGAAGCCAAGTTGATTCCACGGCTTGATGAGCAGACTATCGCACGCAGATCCAAATTGGTATTTTAGCCCGATAACGCTCCGTCACACCGAAGCACGGTACACTGCTAACTGGCTTGCGGATGGAGGATTTAAATCAAAAAGGATTATGACCTGGCCAGCGAATAGCCCCGATTTTAATCCCATTGAGAACCTCTGGGCAATGATTAAAAGGAAGGTCTATGAAGGTGGTCGGCAGTTTGCGAGGAAAGTAAGCCTATGGAATGCAGTAAAAACAGCTACAGATTCTATTCCACCATCTGAAATATCAAATCTGACAGAGTCTGTTGATAATTGGCTTATAAAAATCCTGAAAAAATGGAGGATCTGGTATGAGGCGTTGATCGCAAATCGACGTTAAGCTGAGAACGATGTCAAACTCGACCGAAAGATGTGACTCGAACGCTCTCGATTTGAAACACCGGACTACTTAACGCTAGCCAAATTAAATTATTTCCGCGGCCGTGTGGGAAACGAAGACCCCTTAGTCTTAGAGGCAACACTTACACTATAGGCAGTGATGAACATGTTCCAGGGCATAAGCGTCCCAACGCCGTGTAGCGTCAATGTCAAGAACACCAGCGCTAATCTGATGAAAGAGAAAAGAAAGAACATGTTAATATTTATGCTGCATTTTATAAAGCTAAACAGTCATAATAGCCTAATTAGATACATTTAACAAATCTGTCATAATTACCATACAATGACATTAATATTTCACTTGAAATACAACATGAGGGCGCACATGGACTTCCCAAGTTATTAAATTATATAACTGCCATATAACACGAACAAAATGAAAAACTGCTCTCTGAATTATTACAAAAATAACAATACAGTTAACAGATGATGCTTTTCATCCCGACACCAAAACATTTGGTGACTGTTCCAGAAACGAAGTGCATAGCATACCCTGAAACTAGTGACGGAGCTGGGCGCACTGGGCTACTCTAGAGTACAAATTTGAAAATCAAGAATATATGCTAGCTGACTCTTCTAGGCGTATCAGTAACCAAAAGTGTAACACCTGTAAAGCTTCAGACAACTTGCTGACAAACGGTGTTGCAGTTATTTGTAGAACCTACATGGGTATTATCTTTCGCACCTTGAAAATATATCTTCAGTCATAATAGTCCATGAAAAAAGAAAAAAAAATCTACAACGTACCTAATGAGCATGGAACTTTCGCCTACGATTAGTTTTCAAAGTTGAGCACTAACTTTCTACCAAATTTTAATTCAGCTTATATAACTAACGCTTCATGTACGATAACAGACACCGCATGAAAAATTAGACAGTGATAAAACTTGAGTCAAACAATAGTAACTATTGCTGCACACAATAAGTACTTCAGGTTTGGGTCCGAACTGAGCGGCACCCAGCAACAAGCTCTCCAAATAAACGCCAGCAATCAGTGTTGGTTACGTCCATTTATGTAAATGAACGTCAAAAACTTGAAAAAGCGAAGGGATTGCTGGAGCTTGGCAGCGATCGACGCTGTTTGCATTAGGGCAGAAGTGACTGAGCTGTGCCGACTCTCGACGTTTATTGCATCCTCGGGAAAACTGCAGAGACGCATTGCAGCCATTTCGGCTGGTCCGACGGCCCATCAGTCGCCATTGTGCAAATCGAGCCACTAACAGCTTTTTATCTCCAAAGCTAATCGACGCAACACATCTCCAAGCACTACTGCAAAAGAACAGTCTGCAAATGACAGCAAAAAAAAAAAAAAAGTTTACCCTAGGCTGTACTGATGCACTCCTATTAACGAGTGTAACTATTCTCGATGGTCAGCCTACCTAGAAAAATGACCACGGAAAACAAGTCCATCACATATGTATGACTGACGGTCAACTAATTGTGACGTTTTTACTACTGTAAGTCCGGCGACAAACAAAATGTTGGTAAAGCGTTTTAAAACTAAAAATCAGTTTTTGTGACGTTTTTACTACTTACTGCAAGTCCGGCGACAAACATAATTTGCGTAAAGCGGTTTATAATTCGAAGTATCGACAGCAGCAACTATATCACAGCAAGGCGGGCGTAGGGCGAGCTTGAAGACTTCTCACAGAGCAGTAGAAATTTACCAATCAGAAAATACGTGGTCTTCGTTGGCAGCCGCGGAATCAGAACGAGACACCGCGACGGAGACATTAAAAAGAGATCCAAGTTCTCTCACTTGTAGCTACGTCCTGACAGAAGATGACGAGTTGCTGGTCCCCAGTAATTGACTCATTAGGCGCAGGCGACGCAATCAAGGACCCTGTATTTGCCGAAATTAACCCAGGTTCTAACGGCATGTCAGTGCAATAGTGCTCTGTTTACCTTGCGTAAGGGTTTAGAACTAAAGTGCGGTAAGAAGACGCAAGTTCTCCACCTTGGAGAGCACGTACACGATACACCGTTCTGATAACATAGAATGTGATGCATTAACAATCGTTTCCATCACATTTATAGGTCATCAGCAAGAATGTATTCCCACCACATGGAAGAAAAAAAATCTGAGGTGACAACACTTCGGCTTTTTTGTAAGATGCAATTAATACCATTCTTTTTTTTTTTTGCACGTAAGCAGGACAATCATTTGACGGGATACCCCAGGCAGCAGAGTCGGTAGATAAGGTACAGTCGACTTTCCTCCGTAACTTAAAAAAAAAACAGATACCTACGTAAAGAGGCGTATGAACACTTTTTTCCACGCCATAATCAGTTCTGATCAACTTACCTGCGAACGGCTTGTCTTGTCTTAGACGTAATGTTCTTCGGGCGCTAGCACTATTATAAATGAATTTACCAACTCCAACTTCGCGGCTACCATCGTCCTCGAAACTTTCTGCTGGTGTCTCTTGCTTTATAAGATGAAAACAGCTAACCCCCAAGCTGAATCATGCACCTCACTTACCTAGATTTTTCTGCAGGCAATCGTCTTACTTCCGGCATATCTTTAATCAAAAGTGAACCTTGTCTACGGTTGACAAGCTATCTGCTTCACAACTAACTGCCTCCTCTTTAGTACTGAGGCTCTTGAAGAACTAAAGTTTCTATACACTCTAATCTGAGGAGCACAGCATCCTGATGAGAAAATGCATTTTTCGGTTCTGCCTTATACCACGAGAACCATTCAGTTTCTCTTCTGGTTCCATTTTCCTCAAAGTTTCAGATGCAGATGAGTCAATCAATGAGTCAACCCCAGCCAATCTGGGGTTGGCTGGTTTAAAGCAAATGATTTAAACCAACTAAAAAAAACATGGTTTAAACGAACCAAAAAACCATGTTTTTATTTGTTTTTTTATAAACATTGCAAATTAAACAGTTTTACTTCAAGAAATTATTAAATTGTATTTACACAACTGAAAGGATGGGTTAATGTATTTCTATTTAAGAACCCGATTGACTATAGACAGTCAAGGTCAACTATTGCTTATGTTTATTAAAAACCAATAACTTATTGAATATCAGAGATGCATATCTAATTATAATCTGATAAGCTAGCACCTTCTGAATATTAGAAGTAGAAGTTATAGTTGCTAAATTATATTACTAGATAGCTAGAAATCTCAAGATGGATGCAGGTATATAGCTATTTCACTTTCTTCAGTTGAATACTGTGTTTTCAATTAGCTAGTAGCTAGCTACTTCTGTCAAGTTGTATTTGCAATTTGAAGTGTTTTTAAGTTTCTCAAAGGATTTTATAGTGCAAATTATAAATCATAGCATCTCTACAGTTTGGATATTTAATGCAGCCATAGCAAATACAGATACTCTGCTAATTGCTTTTTTAACCCTTATTTCTCAAAATTATTCTTCTACAATAGGAAGTTGAAATGAAGTGACGAAGATTGTTGAGGATTAGCTAGCTACATGTTTACAAAGCAGAAAATCCTTTAAATATTGGATTAAAGTCCTAGAACTTCAAAAAACAATCTAATTAAAAAAACTAATAAACAAAAAAACATTTTTTTGTTTTAAGCAAAACACCATGGATTTGGTTTAAACCATGGTTTTTGGTGTAAACCTTGGTTTTTGCCAACCCTCCAGTCAATCCAGGCACACTTACCATATAAGAACAGTCGTATATTCTACGTTTTCTGAAGGGTTCTCCAGAACTTTTGGATGCAAACGGAGTCTACATCAAATCGAATGTTGCAGCTTACCTATCCCTTGGACCATCATCCTTTATTTTCTCTTCCGGTTCCTCTTGAGATTTTGGGTGCAGAGGGGTTAATTCCAAACCTTTGCTGGAATTGTGTGTGTCAAGCGAGGGGTCTTCGGGAGGCTCCCAATTAGGGTCACTTAGGGCGGGGTGCCTCAGTTTGGGTCGGGGGGAAGGAGACCCACCAGGGGTGTTTACCCGGGACAGGTCTTCCACGGAAGCGAGAGGCGCCGACAGCGCGTGATTCTCACCCATGTTTATACAAGCATCGCCACACCAAACACTGTCATTGAGTAGTACGCAAGCACTCGAAAGCCAACCGTAATGCTCCTAAGGCTTTCTCATCGTGTCTATAACACAGGCATGACAACACGAATTAACTGCCATGAGTTAACCAAGAGCCCAAGTCTTGATAAATATTACACAAAATTACGCAAATATTTTACTCACAGCAGCAGACATCATTAAAGCCAAGTCCGACAAACATCGAATTCCAATTTTAATCGAAGAAGATCGTCTCGATTTTAATTCCCATGTAGTAGCACTTTCATCACTATTCGCAGGCAAAACCCAATATTTGCTCCAATGAACGTGACACTCCTGACAACTCAGAACATACGCACCGCAGCACACAGGTTACTTCACAAATTGGATGGCAACCAAGAGCTTAGCAGGCGTGATTTAGGAAGCACTCGCCCTAACATCAGCTACAGTTAATATTCATTACCGTAGCAGATCCCATGCACCGCTGGGCAGGCTCGAACCAAAAAGTCACATTTATATTAAAATCCCTTTAAATTATCATCAGTTGGTTACATTGCTGAAACGAATCGCTTCACAGTTGTACCTATCGCGTTAACCTGTGCTTCAGCAACAACACCGTAAATGTTGAACCTCAGGTCACAATTCTCAAAGTTAGCCTAACAGCTGGGCTGAATTGTAAACAAATGTTTTAAACTAGAAAATATATTTTGCGACATGCGGTATCATGAGCAAGAGATTTACGGCATATATTGTACTTCTGTGACCATCTCTTCTTTTGTGGCGAATTTCAATAAGTCCGAATCACATACACTGCCCTAAGCGAAGACAGTAATTCAGCTGGAAGTAATTGTCGTCACGGTAGAGGTTTATCAAATTAACTTTATTCTATATAAACACACACATCTTACAACCAGAGCTCACGAATTTGGGCAGAGATTCTCATGTGAAACGAAGCTTCGTGGTCGTACGCGAAACCAGAACTCACACAACGTAGGAAAGACGCTGAACGTTACCGAAACGATTTACAGCAACTACATGTGCATACAACAATGCTTGTCAGAACACGCAGGTTACGCAGCACTGGAAGTTAACACACGCAGTGACACACAGACACAGGGCAGTAGGTAGGTAGCCACTGAACGATTGGCAGAGATGACAAGACCACACTAAGCAACTTTGAATAGTTTTGTTCACGAAGCTAGGCACGATGCGACGGAAAATCAAAGTCCTTACTGCTTACTGATGTACTCTCTTTGGATGGCAGCGGTTTGAAGGCAGCTGATGAGGACGAACATTGACGTAAAACAATGATTTAGGCAGGCATACAATAAGGCAACTCGCTAAAGTAGCTATCAACTACACTATACACACAACACGGAAAAGACACTAAGTTAAGGAGAAAGACGCATAGTTCCTGATTTTTTTCCAAACGTTCATTGGTTACACTAACAGAAGTTTATTTCTATTTTCATAGTTCAATGAAACTCACACTTGTCACTGATGCATATTTAGTTTGTATCTTGAGCAAAATAATTTTGTGATTCTATAATTGCGATTCAGGAAAGGGAAGAAATATAATTGGCACTCATCAATAACTTTACACTGCGCGGCTCACAACACGAGAGTCAGCTCTGAAAAATTCATAAAATGATATCAACAACAAATTTATCAGCTGCTAATACTACTTGAAAAAAAAACGGCAACTATACGCAACGTCCATCACTTCAAAATAGCAACACAGTATTGATCGTCCAATAAAAAAAAAGAAATTAACGGAATAAACTAAATAAGAAATTGAATCAAGTCTGTACGATATTATTTGTTTTGACATTAAATAGAGTTAACACATGATGAGTGAGCATATCGATGAAGTGTTCACGAAATATGTTCGAAATTAAAATAAGAGGCCCTGGATATCCATAAAATCCATTGGAAAGATATAGACAAACAATGCACTAACAAAATGTGCGAAACGGAGTAAGCGGCAAGCTATACCTCGTTTCTATAGCAAGAAAAAAAAACCGTTGAGAGAACGTGTGACTTTAGAGGAACAGGTGGTATTTGACGGCTGTTCCATCACAGCATTTATATATACCCGTGAACATTCGCTGTATAAGTATTGTTCAAATCTCTTAAGTTACAACACGTATCTAGTAAGAAGCAGAAAAGTTAAGGCCAACGGAGCTGTTATCGCGGATAACAACGAATTTAGAACGAAAAACACAGTTACTGGATAGAGAAGTGAGGCGTACACAGCCGTAAGAGCAACAGTGGAAGCTGAACTGGCGAGTATTCCCGGCCGCAAGCCTTCCACTCTTGCTGCGCTCTCTAACTGCAACACAGGCGCCGGCTCTCTTTCGTCAGAGGGAGCAGCGCCCCAGTCAAAGCTTTTCCAGAGCCACAAGCGTGTCAGCGGCAGTTTTCTTTCTCAGCTATCGGCGTAAGCCAACTGCGAACGCATGATGCGTTGGTTCTTCTACCAGCGCAAGTCAACCCCGGCGGCGCATGATGCATTGGTTCTTCTACCGGCGCAAGTCAACCCCGGCGGCGCATGATGCATTGGTTCTTCTACCGGCGCAAGTCAACCCCGGCGGCGCATGATGCATTGGTTCTTCTACCAGCGCAAGTCAACTCTGGCGGCACATGAAACAACTTGATGCGAGGATGTGTGGCTCGCACGTCGGCCATGCTACCGCAGGTATCTATGATACCTGCATTAAATTTCGTCGGCACAAGCCAACTGCGACGCACAATTCACTGGTTCTCTCGGCGGGGTTAACGAAAGCATCACATTCTACCATTGACGTGAGTCAAAAACAAACTTGCGATCTTTTTAACCTTTCATCATCGACGCAATGAAGGTCCATACGCACGTTGCCGGACCCTACTGCTGCTTGGGGCAGCACTCCGTACTCGCACGAAACAACTTGAAGCGAGGACGTGTGGCTCGCACGTCGGCCATGCTACCGCAGGTATCTATGATACCTGCTTTAAATATGTATGGGAACGACGAGCAAGCTGCACATCCCCGTATCAAGTTGTGCGCGCGAATGCACAGCGTGGTCTCGGCATAAGGACGGAGTGCAACTGCACCAAAGTTTAACAGTAATGAAATTGTTCAGCTGCTGCTTGCCATAAGAGGCGCAATGTACTGTAACTCATAAAACGCGACTCTGCAGGCAGGAGCTAAGAAGGGCAATTAATTCATGGTGTTGCCACGTAACAGAGGCGCCCATACAGGAGTGGATGAGCAATATGAAATGGTAATAAAATCAGACAGAATGAAACGTTACAGTTTGAGCTTGACACTTTAAAAAATATCAAAGAAAATGCTGGTAATGAAAGAAGTAAATGTATACTACCTGTATGAAAATAATATTTCATTGAAAAGCTGCCCATATCATTGCGCTATAATTAGAGAAGGCCGACTAGTTCACTGATCTCTGCAATTTTAAAACTAGGCCCGGACTAGTAAACACTCAAGCACAATAAAGTGACTTTGGTTCGTCAGGCGCGGTAATACTAAGTGGAGAATTCACCAAATTCCAATAAGTTGGAGTGACAATAGCGCAGTCGTCGAAAGATATTACAATATAGGCCTATCTTCTTTTTCATTACCTCCGTACATAGCGAAATTATATTGGTTTTCATCCAACTGCGTTAAAATCTTAAGTAAGCTGCTGCCAAGCTGCATGCAGCACTAGGTTTACAATTCATAATTAAGGGAATGTTCTTGAAATTCCATCCTGCATAGCAAGGAAAGATCAACACTCATTCAGTTGGCTAAAAATTTTATTTAAAATTTGTTGTATTTTCGCAGGGCTTTGATCTAAATTTCATTCACTTGAGGAAGCCAGACAGCGGTGATATAATCGATCTGAATGGCTTGAAATTTCAGAAGCGGGAGTGCAAAGAGAGTTCAGATCAATACTGAGGTACCGCCCCTGGCGGCTCCTGACCACTCAGGCACACGCATTGTCTCAGCCACACGTTCATCTAACTTGGATGACGACGGATGGCATTGTGAAACTAATCTGTAAACGTTCGTGCAGGCAACAACCTGGTTCCGGATCATCAAAGTTTGGTGGTCAACGTGATTGTTGCGTCGATGCATTCCCTTGCACATGGTAACATCGGCTTCTACTCAATAAAATTAGCTTAAAAACTGCGAAGTGTGCACTTGAAGAAAACTTCAGCAAGAGAAAGAGGAGGCAGCTTAAGTAAAGGTCTTCTAAAGGACAGGCGAACGCAGGAGAGGCATTTGTATTACGTCACAGGTGCCAAAGTGAGGTATAAATAGACGCGTCTCGACAGCCAGCAGCTTTCACGACAAAGAAACGAACACTGACTGAATAACTCACACATGGGATACGATACCCCATGCAGTTAACACCGAAGTCCTGTAATTATAATCCTGTCTCCGATATATTTGTATGATATGAATATTATACGAAGCAGCACTGAGAGGAATTGAGAAAAAAGTCAACAGAATCATCTGCTGAACGTGTGCGCGCAATACAAGAGTGGTGCTCGACAACCATAAAATGTGGTAAAATTTTTCATCGATACAAGTCTGCAAAATATTTACGCATGAATGCCGCTGATATAAACTACCGCCTTTTTGTGAAGGCTGAAAACCTTACAAATTTACCTATAACCGGAGAATCACATAGGTAGTAAAAACTATAAATTGTGCCGTAGTTAGCTGTTGTGCTGAACACCGAAAACAACATAGAGGCGCAGGCCTGGCCTGAGGTGAAAAGAGAAGAAACTGATTGAGTTGGGTAGGTCGGCACTAGGCAGGTACAGCTCCACACACACCGATACACAGCTGGCGTGGCTAACAGAGAACACCTGAACTAATACAGCTTTTACAGGTGACTTTCAGAAGAAGAAGTAACGCAGTCGACATGAATAAAATTAATACACTGCATGCAGCAAAACATACGTGATATAAGTCGACATGTACAAAAATAATGGATTGTGTGAAGCAAAAGTTAAGTGGTATACGGAAGAATAAAATTTAGGTTGAAGCTAGGCTGAGTCAACCAACAACAGAGAATACCATCCAACATGATGGCTAGACTGCATCCACTATTTATGACGCGATTCATATTAATACAAATCACGACATGTGCTATCAGCGCAGGTTCTTGATAACAACATACAACTTGAAGTAGAAATCTTATCAACGTATGGAGTTTTTATTTCCGAAAACGACCCAATCAGCAAACACCATATTGAGAAGAGTAACCGAAGCTTTGAAAATAGCAACTTCCAGCTACTTTGGTGCCAATCGTCCCCTAGGGCCACGCAAAAATGAGTAAATGATTTATTTTCTTATTCAAGGAAATTTGCAATTACGCTGAAGTCGGTAGAACTAATAAAGAGCAATCTCAAAGTACGAATTATTACTAATGCTCACAAATCGCAACCATTTTTTCATAGTCAGCATATACCATAAATCAGTTCACATTTGGCTATGGAGCATTGGAGGTTCAGACAATGCCGGTGCTGAAGTTATGGACTTCGCTGCTAATCTCATTGAGCTCTGTGGCCCGAGCTCGAGCCCGCTTGATTGATGGCCCTCCAAATAAGTATTTGTTACCTACACATTCCGGGGAGATGCACTTGAAGAATACAAGAATGTTCAGGAAACGTAATGGAAACATAACTGTGCAGCTTGAATAATAAAGACACCGTGGCAACAATATCTTTTGACAAATGCATGCAAAAGTACAAAAGCTTAGAATAATAGCATAACTATGAACCCCATTAAAGCCGCAAAAGTGTCTTCAAACGGTCCTCAAAAAAGTTTGTCGTAGAAGACGGCAATTCGTAAGACTAACTAAATCAATACATAATAAACCCTTTAATGAAATGTACTCATTAATAATAAAATTAAAATACATGCATCATAGACCGCAACAGCACTTGACTCTTAGGTCCAAGTGGCCTCTGACACTGGCGGCCAAAATGGGAAAAATGGTATTTTCTCAAGAGCTATTATGAACATGTCCAGACACGGTCATGCAGGCAAGCACCCAAGTGTGTCCCCGCCGTATCCAAGATACTCAGTATTAGATAGGGGGAAAAGAATAGCTTTTTATAAAAAAAATTTCCTTCGCCGACTTTTGGCCGCCAGCGTCAAACCTAAGAGTCAAATACTGTTGCGGTCTATGCACGCATAATAATTAAGATAAACGTAAACAATTGGGAAACAATAAAGTAATCCATGGATTGATGGGTATTGAATACAATAAATATTATAACTGATGAATAGCTGCTGGTATATAGAAAGAAATTCTGTACACAGAAGTAACAAGAAAAAATGAAACTTAATCTGAACTGTCAGAACGATAGTATAAACAAGCCGCCGGCGGACCGTAAGAAAAACAACGGTTAAAAAAAAAAAGAAATACAATCAAACAGGAAGCTTCGCAGTCGCCGGTGACGGCCATTTGGCTGATTGGAAAATTACTGCAGAGACATAACGGAATTAATTAGGAAATATTGCCCAGCAGTGACAGGCGAGACTGAGTTACTGTGCTGTGCTTCATTATTGCGGAACCAACGCTAACAATTTCACATAGCGCAAAATAATGGAAAAGTATTATAGTACCGTACTTCCTCTCTTCCGATATATTTGTTCCACAGCCAAAAATGTCATTCTGCAATAGTAGTTCGAGCTCAGCCTATTTATTCGTTGTTTACATTAACAGGTTAGTATTGGCCATGGCTGAAGTACGTAATGGTACGCACTAGCCTGTTGATGTAAGCAGCAAATAATTTAGCCGAGATCGAACTGCTGATGTAAACGAAATTTTTGGCTGTGGAGAAACTTTCGAAACAGAGGAAGTAAGAGAATATGCACAACAGATAAAGGTTAACTGATTAAATACAAGAATTATAGAAAATATAGACAAATAGGAAGAATAGTACATGTAGTAATAAGAGCAAGTGCTAGTCGTATTTTTATTGCAAGGTCCAAACCAGCAATATTAACTAGTGCACTCTGAAAGCGCATACCTCCGCCAAGCAAGCCAATGTTAACAAAAAATTTAAATTAGTCCCGAAATTAGGATTTCTTCTTAATCATTACCAAAAATTATGTCATTTGCGCTTCATGAAATTTTCTTAATGATCCGTGCGAAATTTTTTCAGTTATACTCTGACATACATTTGTTAAACACACAAATTGATCGGTAATTTGAGTCTTGTAACATGTTTCCAAATCCTGTAAATTTCATGAAGATCCGTTCATAACTTTCTTTCTGAGTTATGCTACAGACAAAAATAAAAACAAACAGAGACAAACAAACGGACAGTCAATACAAAAATTTGGTCATTTACTCCAAATAATAACCCAAAAAATTCGTGCAAATATCATAGAGATCGGTTCATAACTTTTGGAATAATTAATTAGCTTTTATTAAGAACACAATGGGATCACAAAATATGCTTACAAGTAGAAACAAAGTAGCCAAAATTCAACCTAGTAATTAGGCCCAGTCACAAATATTGGTGGCCACGTACAATGAGAATAAATAGATACACTCAACCTACTCCTGCAGACACGAATGGCATTGAGCAGCTCAATTTCACACAGGAGAGAGAAAGAACTCATGACTGCATTGGTACAGAGAATTCAACAGATTATCCTTGTACAGTGTGATTGAGACACAGCGTTTCATTTTAGCTGGCCTGGCCAAGGGGCTTGTAACAATAATAATAATACAAGTTGAACGCACAGCTCAGACCCCAGTATACCAACAGGCTCACATATAGTCCTACCGTACCTCGAACAATCAAAAGGAAATAGTACAGTAGGAAGACAGAGATATATCAGCTCACGCCTGCGAGCCGTGGAATGGAAGTTTAGAGAAGTAGTAGGTAATGGGCAAATCAGCTACAGGTCATTCCGATCATGGAGGTCGTTGCCTACATACAGAATCCTTACCCATCGCTGCTTGAGCGCCGAACTCTGATAAGTTGGATTAGAGCATATCCCGTGGAGCATTGCATTATCAGACTTTTCTACTCTCATCTGCTGGCTATATGCACATTTACGAGCAAGAATATTGAGACACTGTACGTCATACGACGCAAACACATCACTAGCACCTGTGTATCTGGGCACACCCACATTTTGGAGCTGCGGTAAGGAGAAAAAAGGCTGACAAAAGGTGAATGCACCAAAAGTTTACCATTTGTTCCTACTAACATACCTAACGATCACTGTAAATTTCGTAAAGATCCGTTAATAACTGTCCGAGTTATTAACAGTAACAAATAGACAGCCAAACATACTCGATGAAAACATACCTCCTCGGCGGAGGTAATAAATGGTTCAGGTAATTTAGCGTACAAATACAGCAGAACACTCGAAATGCATTTAAAACTAAAAATTTGCTGGACTCTTACTTAAGAAATACGCCAGATAGACGAGCAGCCAGCGCGTGAAAGACAAGATGAAACAGAGAACAAAAAAAAAAAAGGAAGAAACAAGGCATATGATGCAGAAGGAGGAACCCACGCCCAGAGGAACAGCATGCACATGAATAATTAGTGTGAATAGAAAAAGTACAACATAAGAAAAAATTTCAATGGGGGCATGATAAGGAAGGAATAGCAAAACAAACACAAACAAATTTGGGTCGCAGATCCGAAAAAATCTATGCCCATTTTTTAGAACAAAAAAAATAATTATTAGTTTCGTAAGATCTGCTGATGAAAAAGTTTCTGACAATAGCCCATGGCTACTGGTAACGTGAGTGTTCTCTCGAAGCGTGCAATCAAGGTTTGGAATGAATCTGCAAATTACCATACTATAGTCTCGATTCACTCCTAACTGTTCGTTCATTAGGCTATGAAAAAAATTGACTATACGGCACAAATACGGCTGTGATTTCGCGAAAAGTCTACGGTAGATAAGCCTGATATTTAACTAGGTATTACTTTACAAAGTCTACGGATACAACAACGAATGTTTCACTAAACACAATCTATATTCAACATTAAACAAAAGAAGCCCATACGATAATTTCCTAAAACAACGTGTTTTTTTTTAAGGTAGCGAAAAGGGGGACCAAAGAAGATTGAAATAATACAGGTATTATACCGGCGAAGCTTTAACCATTAAGAAAAATGCTGTATAAATTTAATTATAGCATACATCTGATGATATAAAATGCATCTAATGCGGTATTTAACCTAATCATTGAATACCCGCCTTTCTTGCTAAAATAAATGTAAAAATTACACAACATGAAATATGCTACGGAAATCATGCTCGAAAACAGATAAGATTTCATAGACTACGAATTAATTAACGAACAGGTGTTGCTCTGCTCAGTGAAAATACGCACTAACGGCATGAAGGGTAAATGCTGTAGTTTGAAATAAACTGTCTAAGCATTGAAAACTAAGTATGTGCACAATTGAGAACGAGATGTCTTGAGCACAAAAAAATTGCGCTAGAATTCATGAAAATTTTTAGGAATGAAACACCAGCGTCCTTTAAACGTCCTGGCGCACGAGAAAAAAATGATACATTCCGGGATTTTGGAACAAGAGTTTTTGCGAACGTGGGAAGAACTTAAAACATGTTTGAGCATCACACGCTAAAATACACATTTTAAACTAGGTCCAAATTGAGAGACATGACAAGTTTTATTACCATATGTTCACCTGAACACTTGATGTATGACGCGAACTATATTCAGTATCTGCTAAGGTTTTCAATTTTTCTTAATAGTGTATAAACATTACGGCCGCCACCCAATTGCCCCTGTTGCACAGAGCGTTTCAGACTTTGTGCCATCGGAGCATCTCCCTTAACGCACAATAACGCGACAGCTTAAAACACAGTGTAAATTAGAACATAACGCGTCATTTGACTAAAAGCGAACTTTCCGAACATTCAATACATCCTTCATGAAGATGGACCCTAGCTGTATTTTCGGCGGCTCAAAAAGCTAAAATCGCAAATCAGCTTCTGGGGTCGGGGCTAAGAAAATGTCAACGTTCGTACGTACTACAAAGACCCCTCGTGGCACAATTTTAGTCGATCTCCATACAATTTAATACCAAGACGTTTCAAAACAAACACTGCTTCACATAACAAAACATGTCGCGCACGCGTATCGCTAGACAACAGAGGGCCTAAAATCTTCCCTCTCTGGTTACCCGCTCGGCGCCGTTACGAGGGCTTATAGATTTATTGATCTCGGGGAGAAGCTGCTCTTGGTCACGCACACACACACACAAACACACGCACATTAAATCCCAACAAACAATGCCAGTCTGCGTGACAAACGCAATAAAATACGATACCGTTGTCTTTTCCTCAGGATGTCAGCGTTTAAGCTTGGCAAAAGAGGCATAAGGTCTGCGGTAAATTGTGGGGTTGATCCGAAAGCAAATTTGGCGGGCAAGTCTTGAGCTAGGAAAATGGGACCTGAAGCTGAGGAGTAAATGTTGACAGGTGAAGACACGCACGAGATGAGTGGAAGTGAAGACGGGCAGACGATGGTTGAGGATGTTCGGTCAGCGTGTTCGGCTAGCGTGAAGACTCTGTGTGTGTGTGCGGGCTCACCTGAGTACAAACTAAACTATATCAACGCCTCATCATATAAATTTGAGATCAGTTTTGTGAGACTAGAACTAGCCGAAGCTCGACTATTCAGTCATCGTAAGCATTAACGAGTCAAAACCCAAGGAATATAGGCAACGACAGAATAGCGAAAAAGTTTTCATCCGCCTTGTCATTCAGTATCATTGAATATTTCATCAATTGGATGGAAATCGTTCTGCTATTAGTACCTAACACTGTAAATTATACAGCTTTTTGCAGATGTTCTTGCAATGGCATTAGACATGAGCGGTACTTGGACGCCTCGTTTGTTTGTTATTCTTACTTGTATGAGATTAAGTACAACTACTTTATTAGAAAATTTCTGGTAGTCAATCCAATACAAAAACCAATGGTTGTAACTGCCTAGGAAAGCAGTAAACCGCCGAATAAAACTATTTTGGTATTTCAATGCAGAAGCTATGAGCGCAGTTAGAAACTAGTGAAATTAGTGCTCGGCACTGAGAGTGCAACTGACATGCTAATAAGAGACGATGGTGATGAACTGACGCACAAACAACGGTAATATCGTAATCCAGTCGTACCCAAAGTTCAGTTTTCTACGGACCCCTGTGAAATCGCCCTGAAGTGCACGGACCCCCGCTATTAAAATGGCATCAACTTGGTATATTACGTATTGAGTGAGTATTGTAGATGTCGATGGCTTCCAGGCTATTGCTTTTCAGTTAATACAGAACGGCAGAGGCATAACAACATACGCCAAACATTCAATTACTCGTGTTATGGTCGCGTAACATCCCATTATTCACATACAGCGAGATTTCACCTTTAATTCTCTTGAATTTATTCTGACTCGCCTTAAATGACGATTATTTAACTCCAACACAGGCAGCAAGTTGACAAGAGTGTGAAAATGGCAAGCAGAGTACTCGGATTCATCACCAGAAACTTCGAATACAAGTCCAAGGACATCATCGTTCCCTTGTGCAAGGCATTAGTGAGGCCACACTTAGAGTTTGCTGTTCAATTCTGGTCGCCACATCTCTGTAAAGATATCGATAACATGGAAAGAGTCCAACGCAGAGCAGTGAAATTGATACCTCAGCTGAGAAACAAGTCGTATAAACGTCGCCTAAAAGAACTGGGTCTGATCTCGCTCGAGCAAAGACGACTCAAAGGGCAACTAATAGAAAGTTTTTAGAAACATTCAAGTACTTGAATGGCTTCAACGACGTACCTAACGGGACTCTTTGAAAGAGACCTTAATTATCGCTGGCGAAACAATGGTCAAAAACCCAAGCATAAAGCTCTAAGAACAACCTTAAGTCAGCAGTTCTTTCCATATTTCACAGTCAGCATTTGGAATAGACTCCCTTCCGAGGTTGTTGGTGCGGAGTCGGTCAACTCGTTTAAAAATCGTCTTGACATACATTGGGAGAGTCATCCTCCATAGCTAAGAACTCCTCCTCCACGAGTCGCAAGCGCTTAACGACCAAAGCTTCCCAGGCCATTTTAAGCTGACTTCTTCTAACTCCGCTCCATCTATATATTTAAGCTCCGCATATCAGCGGCTATCTATCTTGCTTGCGGGCATTCATGACCATCTCTTTGGCGTCGATTCTTCTCCACTTCTTTTTTATTTGGTCTTTCTTTTTTTGTCTTTCATCTTCCATTTTATCTCCTCTCATTTCCACAGTCCTCTACATCCTACTAACATAATGGCAATAGCTCATAGAGGGCCGGGGTGTAAGTCCCGGTGTCTCTTCGGGAATGGGCCTCTTGGTTTGTTTACTGCCGCCTATCTAATCTAATCTATTTGCACTGAATGACGGTTGTGGTACGCTGTTCTCACCGTTTCTGAAAAAGCAAAATCTAAATTTTTGCGATCGAGCAAAAGCATTTAGGGGTAAGTAGAACATAGTTAAAATTCTTCAATTTCAATAAATAATGGAAAATATTATTATAAGCTATTTAAACTTATATTTTCTCTTATAACCTTAAAATATTACCTATCTAATTATTATCATGTATGAGATAAAAACAATTTTGCCACAGAAGCTTCAAACGTCATGAACCAGTAGGGAGTCCGTGCGTGAAACACAGGGGGTCCGTAGGTTCATATATGCACCCCAATGGGAATCCCTACCGTAATGTAAACTACTGTTTCGAAGAAGTACGCAAGAAGTTAAGGAAAATAATCTGACGTTGGGAAAAACTGAAGACAGTCGATACTGCAGCAAAATGAGACCAACTAAAATTTCCATTGCTCAGAACAAAGAAAAGCGCGCTTTGAAAATAAAGGACGCAGTGAATTGCCTTTGCAGAAAACTACATATCGAAACATACATAGTGGTTAACATTTGAAAAAATTAACGCTTTCTGGAGTCACTACCCAAAGCGCAAGCCATTTCCGTAGGAGCTGAAGGGTTAACTCTTGAAGGCCTAACTACGTAGATATAAGATACACTGAGTATAATTTAAGCCTCCATTTCCACTACGAACGTGATCTTACAGAAGAATATGAAGAGAGAAGAGATATACAGTACGTCTTTTGCTACTCTATCACTGCTGCTTTGAGTGTTAACCTAAACCAGAGAAATCAATGATTAGCGGCAGAGTGCTTATCCACTTTTCATACCTATAATTAAGATGCCTTCATTTAGTGACATTTACGCATGCAAGCAACATCAATGAGGACTCACAAATAATTGCGAAGCTCAAATATTCGGCTAATGCACAACTACCTACTTGCATGCCTTTGCTGCCATTTGGGGTAGATAAGATATCTCGCTGGTATCTCTGTTACCGCCGCTATGGGAGGTCGGGCGGGCGGCAGTACGACACAACAATTAGAGCAGGGGGCCGGAACAGCGGCAGCTACTGATCAGCTATGGCCATAAAACGCATTAGCGGACCGTCGTGCGGACACGATAACGTGACCCGTCTTAATTCCCTGGTAGTGAAGAACGCATCAGCGGACGGTCGTGCGGACACGATAACATGACTAATCTAATTCCCTGGTGATGAGGAACGTATTAGCGGACCGTCGCGTGGACACGATAAGACCACCAGTCTAATTCCCTTGTAGTGAGGAACGCATTAGTGGACAGTCGTGTATACACGATAACATGACTAGTCGAATTCCCTGGTAGTGAGGAACGTATTAGCGGACCGTCGTATGGACACGATAACACGACCAGTCTAATTCCCTGGTAGTGAGGAACGCATTAGCGGACCGTCGTGAGGACACGATAACATGACACGCCTCAATTCTCTGGTAGCGAGGAACGCGTTAGCGGACAGTCGTGCGGACACGATAACACCACCAGTCTAATTCCCTGGTAGTGAGGAACGTATTAGCGGACCGTCGTGCGGACACGATAACATGACACGCCTCAATTCCCTGGTAGCGAGGAACGCGTTAGCGGACAGTCGTGCGGACACGATAACACCACCAGTCTAATTCCCTGGTAGTGAGG
>LQNS02277220.1:2895611-2914238 GCA_001587735.2 Parhyale hawaiensis | reverse complement strand
GATGCATTGGTTCTTCTACCGGCGCAAGTCAACTCTGGCGGCGCATGATGCATTGGTTCTTCTACCGGCGCAAGTCAACTCTGGCGGCGCATGATGCATTGGTTCTTCTACCGGCGCAAGTCAACTCTGGCGGCGCATGATGCATTGTTCTTTCGTCGGCACAAGCCAACTGCGACGCACAATTCACTGGTTCTCTCGGCGGCGTTAACGAAAGCATCACATTCTACCATTGACGTGAGTCAAAAACGAACTTGCGATCTTTTTAACCTTTCATCATCGACGCAATGAAGGTCCATACGCACGTTGCCGGACCCTACTGCTGCTTGGGGCAGCACTCCGTACTCGCACGAAACAACTTGATGCGAGGATGTGTGGCTTGCACGTCGGCCATGCTACCGCAGGTATCTATGATACCTGTTTTAAATATGTATCGAAACAGCGAGCGAGCTGCACATCCCCGTATCAAGTTGTGCGCGCGAAAGTACAGCGTGGTCTCGGCATAAGGACGGAGTGCAATTGCACCAAAGTTTAACAGTAATGAAATTCTTCAGCTGCTGCTTGCCATAAAAAGGCACAATGTACTGTAACTCATAAAACGCGACTCTGCAGGCAGGAGCTAACAAGGGCAATTAATTCATGGTGTTGCCACGTAGCAGAGGCGCCCATACAGGAGTGGATGGGCAATATGAAATGGTAATAAAATCAGATAGAATGAAACTTGACAGTTTGAGCTTGACACTTTGAAAAATATCAAAGAAAATGCTGATAATGTAAGAAGTAAATATGTATATACTACCTATATGAAAATAATATTTCATTGACAAGCTACCCGTATCACTCCGCTATAATTAGAGAAGGCTGACGAGTTCACTAATCTCTGCAATTTTAAAGCTAGGCCCGGACTAGTAAACTCTGAAGCACAATAAAGTGACTTTGGTTCGTCAGGCGCTGTAACACTATGGGCAAAATTCACCAAATTCCAATAAGTTGGAGTGACAATAGCGCAGTCGTCGAAAGATATTACAACATAAGCCTATCTTCATTTTCATTACCTACGTACAAAACTAAATTATATTGGTTTTCATCCAACTGCCTTAAAATCTTAAGTAAACTGTTGCCAAGCTGCAGTATTAGGTTTACAATTCATAATCAGGGGATTGATCATGAAATTCAATCCTGCAAAGGAAGGAAATATCAACACTCATCCAGTTAGCTAAAATTTTTATTTAAAATTTGTTGTATTTTCGCAGGGCTTTGATCTAAATTTCATTCACTTGAGGAAGCCAGACACCGGTGATATAATCGATCTGAATGGCTTGAAATTTCAGAAGCGGGAGTGCAAAGAGAGTTCAGATCAATACTGAGGTACCGCCCCTGGCGGCTCCTGACCACTCAGGCCCACGCGTTGTCTCAGCCACACGTTCATCTAACTTGGATGACGACGGATGGGATTGAGAAACTAATCTGTAAACGTTCGTGCAGAGCAACAACCTAGTTCCGGATCATCCAAGTTTGGTGGTCAACGTGATTGCTGCGCCGATGCATTCCCATACACATGGTAACATCGCCTACTACTGAATAAAATTAGCTTAAAAACTGCGAACTGTGCACTTGAAGAAAACTTCAGCAAGAGAAAGAGCAGGCAGCTTAAGTAAAGGTCTTTTAAAGGACAGGCGAACGCAGGAGAGGCATTTGTATTACGTCACAGGTGCCAAAGTGAGGTATAAATAGACGCGTCTCGACAGCCAGCAGCTTTCACGACAAATAAACGAACACTGACTGAATATCTTACACATGGGATACGATGCCCATGCAGTTAACACCGAAGTCCTGTAATTATAATCCTGTCTCTGATATATTTGTATGACATCAATATTATACGAAGCAGCACTGAGAAGAGTTGAGAAAAAAAAAACAACAGAATCATCTGCTGAACGTGAGTACGCAACACACGAGTGGTGCTCGACAACCATAAAATGTGGTAAAAATTTTTCATCGATAAAACTCACCAAAATATTTACGCACAAATGCCGCTGATATAAACTATCGCCTCGTTGTTAAGGCTGAATACAATATAAATTTACCAATAACTGGAGAATCACATAGGTAGCAAAAAATATAAATTGCGCCGTAGTTAGCGGTTGTGCTGAACACCGGAAACACCATAAAGGCGCAGGCCTGACTTGAGGTGAAAAGAGAAGAAGAAACTGATGGAGTTAAGCAGGCCGGCACAATGCAGGTACAGCTCCACACACACCGACACACATCTGGGTGGCTAGCAGAGAACACCTGAACTAATACAGCTTCTACAGGCGACTTTCAGAAAAAGAAGTAACGCACTCGACATGGATAAAATTAATACATTATATGAAGCAATAAATAAGCGATATAAGTCGACATATACAAAAATAATAGATAGTGTGAAGCAAAATTTAAGTGATATGAGGAATAATAAAATTTATGTTGAAGCTACGCTCAATCAATCAACAACAAAGAATACCACCGAACATGATAGCTAGACTGCATCCACTATTAATGACGCGATTCATATTAATACAAATCACGACAAGTGCTATCAGCGCAGGTTCTTGACAATAACAAACAACTTGAAGCAGAAATTTTATCAACAATACGGATTTTTTTTATTTTCTCCGAAAACGACCCAATCAGCGAACACCATATTGAGAAGAGTAACCGAAGCTTAGAAAATAGCAACTTCCAACTACTTTGGTGCCAATCGCCCTAAGGCCACGCAAAAATGAGTAAATTACTTATTTTCTTATTCAAGGAAATTTGCAATTATGCTCAAGTCGGTTGAACTAATAAAGCGCAATAGCAGAGTACGAATTATTACTAATGCTCACAAATCGCAACCATTTTTTCATAGTCAGTACATACCATAAATCAGTTCACATTTGACTATGGAGTAATGGAGGTTGAGACAATGCCGGTGCTGAAGTTATGGACTTCGCTGCTAATCTCATCGAGCTCTGTGGCCCGAGCTCCCTCTTGATTGATGGCCCTCCAAATGAGTATTTGTTACCTACACATACCGGGGAGTTGTACTGGAAGAATAAAAGAATGTTCAGGAAACGTATTGGAAACATAACTGTGCAGCTTGAACAATAAAAACACCGTGGCAACAATATCTTTTGACAAATACATGCAAAAATACAAAAGCTTAGAAGAATAGCATAACTATGAACCACATTAAAACTGTGAAAAAGTGTCTTCAAACGGTCCTAAGAAAAGTTTGTCGTAGAAGACGACAAATCGTAAGACGAACGAAATCAATACATAAGTAGTAGTAGTAGTAGTAGAAACCATTTTTATTAGCGCTTCAGTGGCACACTGCCTATATCGCGCCGAACTATTTCTGTGTTTAACCACAGGCTCGTGCGCCGACTAGGGCGCATTTTAAATTGTCAATGATTTTTATCTCGGCTTTTCTGTCGGTAGGTCTTAGAGTGGTCAGTGCGCTACTGACAGGAAAAAGGCGCAAGTTGAGCATCTCCAACCTCCGGGCGCGGCTGAACACTGTCGCTCAGTTACGCCGCACAGGGGAATGAAACGAAATACAAGAAAGTAGAAGTCTAGCGGGAATAGGTCAGCACCTCGATCGGCAGCCCACCTCTCAAAACAGAAGGGGAAGTATTGAGATCCTACCTAACTTTACAAAACTAACCTCGTCAGCAGGAACTGCGGCCAGATGCTACACCCCCAGCGGAGAAGGCATTCGGGTCCCTTGGGTGCGAGATGCCGAAACATTTTGTGGCAGGGAAAGGGCCCGCCACAATATGCCCCTGAGGGCAATTCAATACATAACACCTTAATAAAATGCACTCATTAATAATAAAATTATAACATATGCATCATAGACCACAACAGCACTTGACTCTTAGGTCCAAAGTGGCCTCTGACGCTGGCGGCAAAAATGGGAAAAATGGGACTTTCTCAAGAGCTATTATGAACACGTCCAGACACGATCATGCAGGCAAGCGCCCAAGTGCGTCCCCGCCGTATCCAAGATACCTTCTCCACAAGGAAAATGTTGGGTACCTTGGAAGTTTTTTCTTCAGTATTAGGTACGGGGAAAAGAATAGCTCTTAAAAAAAAAATTATCCTCCGCCGACTTTGGGCCGCCAGTGTCAAACCTAAGAGTCAAGTACTGTTGCAGTCTATGCATGCATAATAATTAAGGTAAAAATGAACAATTGGGAAGCAATAAATTAATTCATGGATTGATCGATACTGAATACAATAAATATTATAACTGATGAATAGCTGCTGGTATATAGAAAGAAATTCTGTACACAGAAGTAAAAACTAGAAGAAATTACAAATAAATCTGCACTGTCAGAACGATAATACAAACAAGCCGCCGGCGGACCGTAAAAAAATACCGGTTAAAAAAATACAAGAAATCCAATCAAACAGGAAGCTACGCGGTCGCCGATGACGGCCATTTGGCTGATTGGAAAATTACTGCAGAGACATAACGGAATTAATTAGGAAATATTGCGCAGCAGCGACAAGCGAGACTGAGTTACTGTGCTGTGCTTCATCATTGCGGAACCAACGCTAACAATTCCACGTAGCGCACAATAATGAAAAAGTATTACAGTACTTCCTCTCTTCCGATAAATTTGTTCCACAACCAAAAATGTCATTCTGCAATAGCAGTTCGATCTCAGCCTATTTATTGGTTGTTTACATTAACAGAATAGTATTGGCCACGGCTGAACTACGTAATGATCCGCACAAGCCTGTTGCTGTAAGCAGCAAATAATTTGGCCGAGATCGAACTGCTAATGAAAATGAAAAATTTTTTGGCTGTGGAACAACTATTTCGAGACAGAGGGAGTAAGGGAATATGCACAAGAGATAAACGTTAACTGACCAAGTACAAGAATTATAGAAAAAATAGCATGTAGAAAGAGTAGTACATGTAGTAATAAGAGCAAGTGCTAGTCGTATTTTTTTGCAAGGTCCAAAACAGTAATGTTAACTAGTGCACTCTGAGAGCGCATACCTCCGCCACGCAAGCCAATGTTAACAAAAAAATTCAAATTAGTACCGAAATTAGGATTTCGTCTTAATCATTACCAAAATTATGTCATTTGCGCCTCATTTAATTTTCTTGATCATGCGTCCGTAACTTCTTCAGTTATACTATGACAAACATTAGTTAAACACACAAATCGATCGGTAATTTGTGTCTTGTAACATGTTCACCAAATTCAGCAAATTTCATGAAGATTCGTTCATAAATTTTCGAATTATGCTACTGACAAAAATAAAAACAAACAGAGACAAACTAACAGACAGACAGTTAACCCAAATATTTGGTCATTCACTCCTAATAATAACCCTAATAATTCCTGCAAATATCATAAAGAACGGTTCACAACTTTTGGAGCTGCCGTTCGGAGAAAAAAGGCAGACAAACGGTTGAATGCACCAAAAGTTTATCATTTGTTCCTAATAACATACCTAACAATCACTGTAAATTTCGTAAAGATCCGTTAATAACTGTTTGAATTAACATAAATAAATAGACAGCCAAACAAACTCGATGAAAACATAACCTCCAAGGCGGAGGTAATAAATCGTTAAGAAAATTTAGCGTACAGATGCAGCAGAACACTAGAAATGCACTTAATATGAAAAAATTTGCTGGACTCGTATTTAAGAAGTACCTACGCCAGTTAGACGAGCAGCCAGCGGTTACGTGAAAAAAAAAGAAACAAAGAACAAAAAAGGCAACGAAGAAACAAGGCATACGGCATAGGAGGAGCCCAGGCCCAGAGGAACAGCATGCACATGAATAATTAGTGTGAATAGAAATAAGTACACAATATGAAAAACTTTTAATGGGACATGATAAGGAAGGAATAGCAAAACAAAAATGTCCAAATTACTGCCATTTGGGTCGCAGAGCCGAAAAAATCTATGCCCAATATTTAGAACGAAAAATAATTATTAGTTTCGTAAGATCCGCTGATGAGAAAGTTTCTGACAATACCTATAGCTACTGGTAACGTGAGTGCTCTCTGCATGCAATCGAGGCTTGGAATGAATATGCAAATTCCCATGCTAGAGTCTCGATTCACTCCTAACAGTGCGTTCATTAGGCTATGAAAAAAAGGACTATACGGTACAAATACGGTTGTAAATTAACAGCAACAAACAAAAAAAGTAGCACGTGATTTCGCGAAAAGTCTACGGTAGATGAGCCTGATCTTTAACTAGGTATCTCTGTACAAAGTCTACGGATACCACAACGAATGTTTCACTAAACACAATCTTTATCCAACAGTGAAAAAAATGCCCATACTATAATTTCCTCAAACAGCGTGTTTTTTTTTTAGGGCAGTGAAAGGGGGGACCAAAGAAGGTTGAAATAATACAGGTATTATACCGGCGAAGTTTTACCCAGTAAGAAATATGTTGTGTTAAGTTTAACTATAGCATACATCCGATGATATAATATGCATCTAATGCGGTTTTTAACGTAATCATGGAACACCTGCTGTTCCTGCTATAATATATGTAAAAATTACTCAATATGAAATATGCTATGGAATTCATGCCTGAAAACAGATGAGATTACATAGAGTACGATTTTATTAACGAACAGGTGTTGCTCTGCTCATTGAAAATACGCATGAACGGAATGAAAAACGCCTTTCTGTGTAAATGCTTTAGTTTGAAATAAATTGTCTAGGCATTGCAAACTACGTATGTGCACAATTGAGAACGAGATGTCCTGAGCACAAACAATTGAGCTAGGTTTCAAGAAAATTTTTAGGAATGAAACACCAGCGTCTTTTAAAAGTCCTGGCGCACGAGAACAAAAAAATATATAAACCTTCCGGAATTTTGGAACAAGAGTTTTCGCGAACGTGGGAAGAACTTAAAACGTGTTTGAACATCACACTAAAATACACACTTTAAACTAGCTCCAAATTAAGAGACAAGACAAGCTTTACTACCATATGTTCCACTGAACACTTGATGTAGGGAGAGAACTACAGTGGCTGCTAAGGTTTTCAATTTTTCTTAATAGTGTAAAAACGTGAAAGCCGCGACCCAATTGGCACTGCTGTTGCACAGAGCGTTTCGGACTTTGTGCCATCGTGGGCATCGGCCTTAACGCACAATAACGCGACATCTTAAAACACAGTGTAAATTAGAACATAACGTGTCATTTGACGAAAAGTGAACTTTCCGAACATTCAATTCATCCTTGCTGAAGATGGACCCAAACAGTATTTTCGGCGGCTCAAAAAGCTAAAATCGCGAATCAGCTTCTGGGGCCGGGCTAAGAAAATGTCAACGTTCGTACGTACTACAAAGACCCTTCGTTGCACAATTTTAGTCTATCTCTATACATTTTAATACCAGGACGTTTCAAAGCAAACACTGCTTTACATAACGAAACATGTCGCGCACGCGTATCGCTAGACAACAGAGGACCTAAAATCTTCCCTCTCTGGTTACCCGCTCGGCGCCGTTACGAGGGCTTATAGATTTATTGATCTCGGGGAGAAGCTGCTCTTGGTCACGCACATACACACACAAACACACGCACATTAAATCCCAACAAACAATGCCAGCCTGCGTGACAAACGCAATAAAATACGATACCGTTGTCTTTTCCTCAGGATGTTCACGTTTAACCTTGGCAAAAGAGGCATAAGGTCTACGTTAAATTGTGGGGTTGATCCGAAAGCAAATTTGGCGGGCAAGTCTTGAGCTGGGAAAATGGGACCTGAAGCTGAGGAGTAAATGTTGACAGGTGAAGACACGCACGAGATGAGTGGAAGTGAAGAAGGGCAGACGATGGTTGAGGATGTTCGGTCAATGGCTAGCGTGAAGACTGTGTGTGTGCGGGCTCACCTGAGTAGAAACTAAACTATATCAAAGCCCCATCATATAAATTTGAGATAAGTTTTGTGGGACTAGAACTAGCCGAAGCTCGACCATTCAGTCGTCGTAAGCATTGACGAGTCAAAACCTAAGGAGTATAGGCAACGACAGAATAGTGAAAAAGTTTTCATCCGCCTTGTCATTCAGTATCATTAAAGTAACCGCAAAATAAAACTATACTGGTATTGCAATGCAGAAGTCATCAGCGCAGTTAGAAACTAGTGAAATTAGTGCTCGGTAATGAGAGTGCGACTGACATGCTAACAAGAGACGGACGGAAGTGAATTGACGCACAAACAACGGTAAAACCGTAATTCAGTGGTTCCCAAAGTTCAATTTTCTACGGACCCCTGTGAAATCGCCAGAAGCACACGGCTCCCCGCCATTAAAATGGCATCACCTTATATTACGTACTGAATGAGTATCGTAGATGTCGATGGCTTCCAGGTTATTGCTCTTCAGTTAATACAGAACGGCAGAGGCCTAACAATATACACTAAATATATAATTACTCATGGCAGTCACGTGACATCGCAGCTCAGCCCATTATTCACATACGGTTTTCACCTTTAACTCTTGAATTTATTTTGACTCGCCCTAAATGACTAGTTGCACTGAATGACGGTTAGCATAGGCTGTTGTCGCAGATTTTGAAGAAGAAAAAAGCTTAGTTTTTGTGATCGAGCAAAAGCATTTAGGGGTAACTAGAACATAGTTAAAACTCTTCAATTTCAATAAATTAATGGAAAATATGTATTATTATAAGCTATTAAACTTAGACTTTCTCATATAACCTTAAAATACTTTCAAATTATTATCATCAATGGGATAAAAACAATATTGCCACAGAAGCTTCAAACGTCATGAACTAGTAGGGAGTCCGTGCGTGAACCACAGGGGGTCAGTAGGTTCATATGCACCCCCAATGGGAAACATTGCCGGAATGTAAACTACTGTTTCGAGGATGTACGCAAGAAGTTAAGGAAAATAATCTGACTTAGGGAAAAACTGAAGGCAGTCGATATTGCAGCAAAATGAGACCAAATAAAATTTGCATTGCTCAGAACAAAGAAAAGCGTGCTTTGAAAATAAAGGACGCAGTGAATTGCCTTTGCAGAAAAATACACATCGAGACATGCATAGTGGTCAACATTTCAAAAAAACTAACTTCTTCAGGAGTCACTATTCGAAAGAGCAAGCGATCTCCGTAGGAGCTGAAGGGTTAACTCTTTAAGGCATAGCTTCGTAGATAAGATCCACTGAGTATAATTTGAGCCTCCATTGCCACTACGAAATTGATCTTACAGAAGTAGAGAGAAGGCACATACAGTACGTCTTTTGCTACTCTACCACTGCGGTTTTGGGTGTTAACCTAAACCAGAGAAATCAATGATTAGCGGCAGAGTGCTTATCTACTTTTCATCCCTATAATTAAGATGTCTTTTCATACCTATAATAAAGATGCCTTCATTTACGCATGCAAACAACATCAATGAGGACTCACAAGTGATTGCAAAACTCAAATATTCGGCTAATGCACAACTACCTACTTGCATGCCTTTGCTGCCATTTGGGGTAGATACGATATCTCGCTGGTATCTCTGTCACCGCCGCTATGGGAGGTCGGGCGGGCGGCAGTACGACACAACAATTAGAGCAGGGGACCGGAACAGCGGCAGCTACTGATCAGCTATGGCCATAAAACGTATTAGCGGACCGTCGTGCGGACACGATAACATAACACGCCTAATTCCCTGTTAGTGAGGAACGTATTAGCGGACCGTCGTGCGGACACGATAACATGACTAGCCTAATTCCCTGTTAGTGAGGAACGTATTAGCGGACCGTCGTGCGGACACGATAACATGACCAGTCTAATTCCCTGTTAGTGAGGAACGTATTAGCGGACCGTCGTGCGGACACGATAACATGACCAATCTAATTCCCTGTTAGTGAGGAACGTATTAGCAGACCGTCGTGCGGACACGATAACATAACTAGCCTAATTCCCTGGTAGTGAGGAACGTATTACCGGATCGTCGTGCGGACACGATAACACGACCGGTAAAATATTAAACGTCACTTTGCGTAAGAACTGAAGCATTTACAACGTGACTGTAGTATCCACCTGGGTGGTATTTTATCTATTACTACAGAACCAGGCGATGTACAATGTAATTTGCTACACAATATCAGTGTAGGTGTAAATCAAACAACATGAATGTAGCAGCGACTACAACGTAATCACCCTGACAAAAAAGAATAACTATGGGGTGATGACTCGTGTAACTGCGTTACTACGTTGTTCGCGCAAATATTGAACTATCAAAAAACTATAGGTAAACACACAAAAAAAAAACACGAGCAATTCTGTTAACGCTATCAGCATTTTTTTGTTTTCCTGGCCTTCTCGATCCTGGGGCTTGGACCTACCGTCGCCGCGGAGCGTACGTAAGCCATACGCTTCTCGATTTGTAGTAAGGATCCGTAAGATCATCTACGCAGCAATAGCGTAGTGGCATTTTTTTCATATTGCGGCGTAGAGTGCACATGGACGGTATATAGTATAATCTAAGCGAAGATAATGGAAACCATATGGAAGGAATGACAACTGTGACTCTCAATCCCTGCTCACTGAATAGTAAAATGAAAGAGTACTCTCCACTAATGGTCCGACTGTGCTCATGGAGCCTCGTAGACATACTTGCAAGTCAACCAAAAAAGTTACCAAAACGTTAGCGGTCAAGTTAGTTTTTTCGACAAATTACCCGCAGCTCTTCAAATTTAGAGTAAATTAAACTCAAGACAGCTCAGCGTTTTTGTTCTCTTTAGAGTAAAACGAAGACAGCACCGCATTCGGACGCAGGGCAGAGGAAACTCGCCTACTTAAGTTGATAGCAATCCTCCTTACGCAATACGCTTCACCTATTTTAATAGAAGCACATATATTGCCATCTAAGCCCTATAGTATAAGTGCTCAATAGCCTGAGCCATTCATTCAATTCATTTCAGTGGGAAGTTTGCAAATGATACGTTATTTGAGGGGCAACGGATTAGACAGTAAGCAAATAATTTTTTCTGGAAAGCTCAGGTGTAAAGAGTCTTGCATTTCTTCACATTTTGAAGCCATTTACTGCTTAATGCTATAAGGTGACCGCCTGTGTATTTCCCGACAGAGTTCGCTATGGACGCATCGAACATCAGAAAATGTCCCAGCTCGAATGTTTTTGAAAAAATTATCTCAAACCTGACAGACGGAAGGAAATAAACGAGCAAACGTAAAATCACGCAGTGATAAAAAGGAAATAAATTTCTGAGTAACGCATCAATGAATATAAAATACAGAGACGAAGAAGCTAGCTATAAACTTCGCACGATCCTGCCGACAGTGAATATAACAAAATATGAACCCAACGGCCACAGCGGAGTCTCGAGAAACAGTCACTGTACCCTAGGGACGATCCTGAGGGACATCAACGATGCGGTTCACAACTCAGGTTTGTGTTTTACGACGGTCGCCTTGGCCCAATACAGGGCGACTGGAATTGGAATTCGGTCGTATACGGCAGGCCATTAGCATACCGAGTCGCTGCCTACGTGTGGTCTACGTCGGCCGAATGCATAACATTACAGGAAGGTACTGAAATGAAATGTAAAATTTAGAATTTAGCAAATGAATCTATAAACGGTACCACAGCTTTGATAAATCATTTCAAGTGATCTACTTATATTTCTTATCAAATACTTTTGCCTGCAGGAAGCACACACACTTCGAAATACTGTTAGTAGTTGCAACACGAAATTAAATATGCACAATAGCTACCCCCGCAATATATAATCATTTTGTGAGCGATAGAGTTATTATAATTTTGACTAACTACTAAGCAAGTCAATTGCTCAGCCGGACACAAACTATTTAATAGTTTTAGTACGTCTGTTGCGGTTTTCTCCAGCAAATGCACTCTTGCCAAATTCTTGGCCTCCCCAGCTGCTAAAAACAGTAAAACATCTTGTGGGGCATCCAAAAATTATCCATTAGGATAAAACACTACCAAACTTTCGCCAAATAAAGAAGTGTGAGCTGATAAGCGATTAGCGCGACCAATAGTACACGCGTAGCAAACTTCCTTGGCTAAAGAAGCAACTACCGCTATAGCAGTCGCCAGTAGAGCACATAACCGACTTACACGAGGAACACAATGACGCGTAACAAATTTTACAGCCTGAAATGGGCAATTAATCCCAAACGAGGAGCGGAACAGCGGTGGAACTCTTGCTGCAATTGACTGCTGGAAACAAACAGCTCTGTTTGCCGTGGCACTCGAGACGATATCCAGCGGAGAATAGAGGGAGCGGAGAGGATCCAGACGCCGAGGGTGCCAGAAGCAATTTACAGTTTGGCGATGAGAGGGGTCGTTGAAACTGCTTGATACGCGTATCTTCGCAATTCAAGAGAACAGAGTCAGCACGATGCTCGTTCTCCTAAAAGTTAACTTTCACGTACGTTTTTCTAAGAGCGATCATTTCTGAAGCAGGGCGACGTACTTGTGTAATTCGAGAGAACAGTGCCAGCTGTACGGTTGTTTTCGAAAACAAAGTTTCACATTTGTGTACATACAGATTTAGTTACAGCATAAGAGTGGCACACTTTGTAGTTGAAAAAAAAAAAAACTGGAGCCAGGTTTACCGATACTCTTCACTGCCTCTAAGGTTTGTTTTTATGTTGACTTCTCATGCAAGATACGGCGGAATGTTGCCGGTATTATCTGACATGACTGCTTGATGCTATACTTTCAGTAAATAATGCCGAGCAAATAACTAAACATACGATCATTCTGGTTTATAATTTCACTTCTACGAGATTAGAGTGGATCTAACGCCCTAAAAAAACAACATGCACCAATGGTAACTGCGAATCAATGTGGTTTAAAAACGTTCCCGCACGATGAAAAGATGTCAGCAAACACCGTGATGATAATGGACCCACAGCCCACCGTAATGCGGGAGTGTCGATCTACGATTTGAGAACATAGAGTAAGAGCAGTGTGATGATATAAACAACGCAAAAATGTAACAATTGTAACTTCAACGTAAGAGAATTACCGGTTGTAAGAAGAAAGGCTATGAGCAGCTCGTGGCGGCATTTTGGATACGACCTAACAAGATGGTTAGGGAATCTATACAAGCTCAAAAAGTACATAAGCAATCAAAAGTTCGTCTTTTTTCGCAGAAACGTTCAAGAGAGAAGAACGTAAACCATCCAATCACTTAAAAAACAGTCTAAACAGCTGTTTTCACTGCATCCGCCTTCGAAGTTTCGACAATAATTGGTCAAAGGGTCAAATTGGACAAACAGTTTCGTTACGTACAGCACTATCACACAGCCCTTCGAATGTCAACAGCTAAGCTCAACAAAATATTCTTTAAGATCGGAAGTTTATCACAAGTTAGTTGAAACCCTCCCCGTCCGCAATGCATCTCGATTTCCGCGGGAAAAACAATATTCTAAAAGTTACTAAACAGTCCTGTCGGGCACTAAAAGCGTAATCGTGTGATACTCAGGCCATGGCTGATAACGCTACACGTGTTCGCTCCACTGCCGTATTCCTACAGAAGCATGCGCTTGCATAGGGACGCAGCACAGTCACACTAACATATAGTTAGTTCTATGTTGCCCGTGGGTTAACACGCCACTACTGCGATGAGCCAAATTTCAGTTGAGCGCCTTGAGAGCAAAACCCCATGAATCACTGCAATGGAATTGGTAACATACTTACGGCTTAACAGTCAGGTAGCACAGTACGACGAATGCTGTTGGCATAACTACGCACCATGTATACATTAATATCGTAATGAGTATCAGCAAGTTCTGTTTATTTGAAGCGGGACAGAAATGTCTCACGATGTTTAAAAAAAAAAAAATCAAGGCACTGTACAGACAATGTTACAGCGTGCGCATGAAGCTCTTACGAAAATGCCTCGCATTCGTAAACACAAGATACCTACGCTTGGTGTCTTTTTTTTTGTGTGTGTGTGTGTGTGTGTGTCTGTTCATGGATTACTTCATCGGATTTTATAATTCTGACATCTGCGGATGCAGATGCGATTGCGGAAGTTACCATCTTAGCATCCGCAGATGTCAAAAAGGCGGGAAAGTTACGCGGTTGCGGAAGAAGAAGAAGCAGAAGCGGATATTCGCCCCATCACTACCCTGAATAACCAAGATGCATTTTGAAGGCCAATGAAAGCCCGTTGCAGACGATAGTCTTTTGCCCTGTGTTTTCACTTTACCGCGTTCGAATAGTTCGTACTGTCCTTACAAACACGACTACTTGTCTACCAAAAGTTTTGATAAAATGTTTACTGTCGTAGTCTCTGGCTAAGCCCGTATTATTAGAGCAGTGGCTTGTGTCTTTTCAAAACTTCAGCGAATGTCGTCTCAAAAAGTAGTGCTCTTTTTTGTTGTTTACACAGACACAGCAACGCATTCGAATGCGGCGAAGTGAAAACAGAAGACAAAAGACTATCGTCTGCAGCGGGCTTAAAAATATTGGACAACTACTTGAACACAAAACTTGTTGACTTTTACCTAGGAAGACTAGACAAATTACCTGCTAATAGGCAAGAAGTGACTAACCAATATACAACAATACAAGAATCAAAATTGTTGTACTGTTCAGTTATTGAAAAATAAAAATGCTCAGAAAACAGAACTTACTCGAGACTTTACCGGATAAAAATCGGCTATTTATAACCGGGTAAAAATTGGCTGTTTATAACGTCGTAATTTTACGCTGCTGATGCCACTATGATGTTCGTGAACGAAGAACTTGCTGGTGAGGCATACTTCTAGGGAAGACATAAACGCTGAGAGGTTCGTAAAGCGCCGCTACGGCCCCGCCACATAACGAAGAGGACATAAAATGGATCACAGCAACCGCCTTCTAGCGAAGCTGCGACAAGCGAATCACTGCGGTGGCTTTGTGGCAGCGATGAAACGCAGTGCGACTGTCGTTAGTTTTTTGAATGCGGTTTTTCAGCTAATGGTCCGATTGCCCTTCTGTTTCATTTAAGAGGCAGAAAAGTGCACGGCTTCGCCAGTTTTATTTCACTCCAAATCTGAATAAACATCCATAACTTGACTAGTGACATTTGTCAAGCAAACTAACTTTACGGCTGTTTAATACTTCTTTCGGTTGGCACATACTTGCGCTTACAGCGACCCACAATGTATTCGGACGACGTATGGATAGAACACAATCAAAAGATTAACGTGCGAATTGGCGTTAAAAAGGAGAGAAAATAGGAACTACAAAGAAGTATTCAGTCACTCTCCGCAACTGACACGCACAGATGACAAAACGGTACTCCTGAAGAGCATCTCCACAGCATCTTTCAATAAACCGAAAGTATAGAGAGAATCATCAGGGAAGGCTCGCCTTTTAGAAAACAAAATCGAAAACAATCACCAAGACCGACCTTAAATGAAACTGTGATAAAAAAAAACCACGGCACATTTGCCTTTCATTCTTTGTTAAACCATGCTACGGAAAGATGGTACTATACTGTAAGCTTCAGGTGAGTGAAGCAAAGAAAAAACGGCTATGGAACCGCTTCTGGCGCTATCCCTGCGAACTGTTATTGAAAAAAGGGCTTCGCCTCGTATGTGGTAAACTACAGAGGACTTAAGCCCCGCTCTGTTAAATCCGTTCTGTCTCCTCTCTGGTAAACTAAGTTCCGCCTCTTTTCAGGTACTCTAGGTATCCCCTTCCCACGGTAAACTACACCTCCTCTTTGGTACACTAGGCTCAGCCTCCTAGCTAATGAACTGGGACTTTGGTCGACCTTTGGTACACTCGTCCGGACTTCGGTCCCTCCGAAATAAACTAGGCTTGGTTCCTCTGAGAATAAAAAAATTAGGTACATTCTCTGTCCCGCTTATGATTTATAAAAAGTGAAAATGCAGACAAAAAACAGAGTTACTTCTGTGAAATTCAGGCGCCGCACGACTGCCTCTGTACGTTTAACGTCTGCCTTGACTTCTTGTGCGGTCCAATGCAGCATTAACCGTACCACCGCCAAATGCTCCACTCTTAACTTCCCACCACAATGAAGGAAATGAAGAAGACCGCCAACTGAAGCAGCCCGATGCGCATGACTAGTCCAATCTGAGCAGACCGAAGAGCTGTGGCCGTGCCGTGACACGCTACAGCTTTGTATTTACTACTCTCAGTAATTACGTCACACGCACGGCGAACACGAGGGCAATGGCAATGGGAAGTACATGCGAATAAAAGAAAAGAGAGAAAAAAAGCGATCTAATGGTGTCGCGATTAGAGTCGGATTGATTAATGCCTGACGATTTACGACAGACTGATGCTGCAAGCAAAGGAATGACTGAGCGGAAGCGGTTAACTCAATTTACGGCTAGCGATGGTGCTACGGGAGGTACAATTGAACGAAAACGCTAGCAAAATTCACTGAGCATGATGATGCTGTAACCGAAGGCACGCCTGATTCAACTTCACAGCTGCAACTATAATGAAGCAACTGAAGAACAATGTCACCGTGAAAACTGTACAGCGCGCCATAACATCCCGGAGGCAGAGGGCAAAAGTGCAGTTCACTGTAATGGGAAATGCGGAGCGGTGACTCGACAGTATGGAGACTTGGTGTGCAATTGACACACTAATGGTGGATCATGGCATAATTGGCAGACAGGCGCTCTGTGATGTGCGGCTGCATCAGGGAGCCAAATGGAAGCTCATCCGTAACGGGCTGCAACGAAATTCTGGCATCGTAAATATGTTCTAAGCTGCTGCTAGGGTAGAAGTGTACCATAGCTGGGATATTTTGCGTAGTTCCACAATTACTATCATTATTTATTTATATTATAGGGCTAGACCATGTCCATGGCAACATAGTGCAGGCTACGTATGAAACACCTACCGCATCAAAGGGCGCGAGTAATCGGCACATTATATTTCTTTCATTTCACCCTGGCCACTATACACAAATAATTCCAACAGCATGGAAGAAATAATCAGGATTCCGTCACAGATCACAAAGAATGCCCGTGATATCAAAACAACAGTGAATGGAAGAAAGCTGAGATTGTCAACGAATGAGACGTTTGCCACAAGGGGCATGGCTTCAAGAAACGACAGCGTGCGTACGTGAGTACGGATATTCTACGAGTATATAGCCCACCGAACGAAAAGGTACATCAGCAATGACATATCAGCTGTTATGCAAAAGATCTTTTACGCTAGCATGGGCATTCTGCGGACTTCTGTTAACGAAAAAGTATAGTCAGCTACTGAATGCGCCCACTGACAAACATTGGAGTGATAGACTATGCAGAACGAACAAGTGAATGGGAGTTGGTCTTTACCTTTGGTCAGCCCGAAGATATCCACAATTAAGGACACAGTCGTTGGTTTAAGGCAACGTTAGCGTAGATGCGTAAGCATATATATACACGCCCAGCATTCCCCATGTAGGACATTTGGAACTATGCTATTTCTTAGGCAATAAGTTTTTTATTGCTGACGGTACAGCTTAATTCAGCTGCCAAATGACTAGATTCATATTTACTTTCTGAAACTTGGAGAAATATATACGAACTTCGGGGTTAGAGAGCTAGGTGTAGGCCGGAGTAGTTTCTTACACTAACAGACGCATGGTGACCAGAAATGCATAAAAAAATTGCAAATTATGAATTATAATTTTTTACTCTTCAAAACGATTTTGCACAGCCACTATATAAAAAGAAATTTTTCGAGTAACATCACAACATCGCATGTGATAAAGGGTACAACTATAACATAACGTTATTGAGGTAGCACAGTTGCTGAGACATTATATACAGACAGCTTGACGACTACACAGTATTTCGTTATCTCTTCTATGGGTCTAACGCAAGATAGATAGAACTGCTTCAACTTTTTCACACTAAAGATAAGCAGGACAAGATAATACGTTTTCCAGAATAAATTCACAGCATGGAGTTGGCCAAAACTGCATGGGGACACCATCGTATCCCCGAAATACTGCTCCGGGTTCTTTTATTTACAACCCGTGATGCCTAAGAATAGCGTGTAATGAGCCTGATGTTGTGGGACAATAAAAGGGAGAATATTCAAGAGAAACCATCCAATCAGAGCAAATGACAGAGCCACACCCCAACTCTGGGCAGTGGAGACCAATGAGACATGCAGGACGGCCGATGGGATTTTTCAGAAAACCCAAGATGAGATGGTAAAAACAAACCAAGAGGTGACAAAATACAAAAAATTGTAAATTAACATCTAAAAGTTAGTGAAAAACATTACTTTATTAGATTAGATAAGCGGCAGTAGAGGAACCAAGAGGCCCATTCCCAAAGAGACACCGGGACTTACACCCCGGCCCTCTATGAGCGATTGCCATTATGTTAGTAGGGTGTACAGGACTGGGGAAATGAGAGGAGATAAAATGGAAGATGAAAGAGAAAAAAAGAAAGACCAAATAAAAAAGAAGGGGAGAAGAATCTCCGCCAAAGAGATGGTCATGAATGCCAGCAAGCAAGATAGATAGCCGCTGATATGCGGAGCTTAAATATATAGATGGAGCGGAAGTGAGAAGAAGTCAGCTTAAAATGGCCTGGGAAGCTTTGGCCGTTAAGTGCTTGCGACTCGTGGAGGAGGAGTTCTT
>LQNS02277220.1:2871929-2883946 GCA_001587735.2 Parhyale hawaiensis | reverse complement strand
CAGCAGAAGTTTTTCAGCTAAAAGAAAGCGATTCACTGCCTCGTAAACGAGCGAGTCCGAAAAACAAACATTCTGAACTGCCGCCCTTAATGGCCCGAAGTTGTCGAAACAACAAGAAGTCGACTACAAACTGGTGTGGTATTTTCAGATACCACAGCTGCGCTCCATACAAAAGCTAATCGCCCAAGTTGAGCAGAAACTTATAAACATATCCGTCACAAACAACATTTTAAAAAGTGATTACTTTCTGTAGAACTAAAGTGAAGACCTACGAAATTGTCCGGACTTAGTATCACATCGCCGACGGTCAATTTTCTGTTTCAACCAACGCCTCCCAGAAACCAAGGTTTTGTACAGGATTAATTAATGCGATGTGCAAGTAAGTTCCTTTGATACATGCGAGAATATGCAACCGCCAACATTCTGCAATAAAATATATGATATATCAATCCTCAGACAACACAACAGTTGACTGCTCACTCGGAATTGCGCCTTTTCTGTAAGAATTTATTCAAGTTTCATTACAATGATTTCAAATATACACAGGAACATTAAACAAACAAAAAAGACAATAATCTTCATATTGATTCACCAAATATATTTATTGAGCAAAGGTCACAAGCGAGCGATAATAGTAAAAACCATCGAATCTCAGGCAGAAAAATAGCAAAAAATTAAGATTCAACGACTCGTGGTCACCAATAACATAAACTGCCGAGGGTTGTGTTCTTTGCTCATAAATAAACACACTGCTTGAATTATTATGATCTTGGCCTTGTTCAAGGTCTCTATGTTGAGATACATTTATTCAAGTTAAAAAATCAAGACTCATTTGACAGTATTACATATAAAATTCAGCATAGAAAGAGAAATCTCTAGTTTATGCAGTCACATGATTGAATCAATCATATAGCCTACATGTTACCGAGGAACAACGATAACAGTACTCTTTACTACACATAGCACATATAATTGTATCTCATAGCTAGGGAAATATAATTATTTCGGGTTGAGGTACTGGGGACATTACAGAGAGAGTTATTACCTCCGCCAAGGAGGATATGTTTTCGTCGTGTTAGTCTGTAAGTCTCTTTGTCTGTCTGTCTGTCTGTCACCAAGATAACTTAAAAAGTTAAGAACCGAGTTGGATGAAATTTACAGGGATTGTTAGGTATGTCAGGAGAAGCAGATGAATAACTTTTGGTGAAGGTATGTCCATCCGTTTGTTTGTTTGTTTGTCTGCCTCATTTTTCTCAATGCCATAAATTAGCATGAGTTGTTAGGTACATACCAAAGAGTAAACGACCAAATTTTGGTCATGATTCGTTTGTTCTTTCGTTCGTCACCGTTTTTAATTTTAATTTTTTTTTTTACTGTTTTTTTTTTATTTTAGCACAATAAATCTAAAAATAAAGAATGTATCTTTATGAAATTTATAGGGGTTGTTAGTAATTTTATAAGACATAAATGATTAAATGTTGGTGCAGATCGGTTTGTTCGTTTGTATGTTTGACTCATGTTTGTCATACAGTTTGTTAGCAGTATAGACTAACTCAAAAAGTTATGAACGGATCTTCAAGAAAATTGCACAAGCTGTTATTACTATCAAAAGGCACAACACAAATGATTAGATTTTGGAGTTTATACAAAGAAAATTATGGTTTCGGAGCTTATTTGAATTTTCTTGCTACCGCTGCCTAGCTTGGCGGAAATATGCGCTCTCAGAGTGCTCTAGTCTATCCGTACTTTAGTCCTTTAGTTAGCACGATGAACCAAAGAATTTTTTTATGGTCATTGCAAGTGTATTTGGTTGTTGAACCACCTGGTCAAATTAATCAAAAAATCAATTTCAATGCGTGTAGAGCCAATGTTCAATTATTTGAAGTATGGTGCAAACGATAAAGTCACCCTGTACAAAATGGTGCACATAAAATGTTATGTGGAAGTATATTTAGATACGAATCAGATAGGTAGATTGATCCATGCGTGAATAACGATAGAATGGTAAAATATGTAACAGACGAGAACTGATACTCAAAGTCAATAGTACTTCTTTTATTCATAGTTGAAATGTGGAAACCGCAGTAAAAACAGACAGCGAAGGTCGTACATAGACAATTCAGAGAGATACGGCAGAAAGAACTTCGTCATGGATATTAGGAATTTTACTACGAGCGAACCCGACCAGAAAGTAGACCAGGTTTAAAAAGCATGCTCAGCAGCCAGTATCAACAGACAAAATATAAGAATTCTTTATTAACTGGAACTGCGCTCTGAGAGAGCACACACTTCCCCCAAGCCACGCAATGGTAACGAATATTTTAAAATGGTGCAGAATCCAGAATATATTTCTTACGGATCTTCACCATAATTTAATGACCTGCTCTTCGTGACGTTCTTAACGGTCTGAAAATTCAAGAATCTCAGCTCATAACTTTGTGAGTTATGTTTCTGACAGACAGATGAACCCTCGCGAAAACATAACGTCCTCGGCGGAGGTAACAATATAGTAGCTTTTAATGAATTATTAAGCAATTTATTGCGGTCACTGTCACACGCTGATTGTCTAACATGATTCAGTTGCAAAAACTGCACTATTATACTACCAAACTCAATTCAATAACCAAAAAGGTCCTTTTATACAATACATCAAACACACATAGATTATCTCAAAAGCGTAACGATCTCAAACAGGCGAAAATTGCCAAGCCAACCAGCACACAAAAAGAATTTAGCCTCTATTGCAGCACGCAGCATCCAAGAGTTCGATCGTTTCGCAGTCAAAGAGACAGCGAAAAGCTTTCAGAAATTGAAATCTGGGCCGCCACCAGCTGAAAATTAAGGCCGGGAAAATGAACTCGTCTCTGTATTTTTTTTTTTTNTTTTTTTTTTTTTTGTCGAATATTGCTCGAACGAACTGCTCTCGGTCGGGCCATTTGCCTTCCCATTATAGGGGGCGACTTCGCAATGCTAACATGCGGAGGGGGGGGGGGTCTTCAGGGCAAGAAAATGACAACTGCAATTTGAGACGCTATGGTAGTGACAGTTTGGTGGCACCAGTTTTCAATAATAGGACTGCTAGCAGTCGACAGACCACAAGAACAGCACAGCCCAATCATAAAATCATATTGATGAAAGCTTCACTATAATAGTTCTTAATAATGCCTTGGGATTGCAAGCAGTCTACTAACTACCAACAATAAGGCTCCTCCACATACAGTTATCCTGATGATAATGCCGTGGTTCCAGTTCTCAATCAATAACAGGACTGCAATCAGTTAACAAACCAAGCAACTATACGGCTTTTTCATAAAGTTCCATTGCTGATAGCAGCTCTCAGTAATAACATTGATAGCAGCTCTCAGTAATAACATTGCTGGCAGTCTACTCTCCAAATAAATAAAACGGCACATCTTGTACGTAGCACTAACCCAAGATATCTCCTCAGTTACATTCTGAAATTCTACACAAGTCCCACAAACACTTAGGGCTTTTCCATATCTAGTAGCACAACGTACGATCGCACTACTTTGATCTTCAGATCTGCTGTTTCCGCGCGCGTTTGCCCCATGTGGGAGCACCTTCGTGCGTGTTTTCTTGTTGTCTGAAATATGAATGTTTTTCTCTTTTTTTTTATTGCCCAAATAGTCATTATAGACTAATTATGGGATTGCTGAAATCTTTCCTACGAGTTTCTGATTGAAATGTAATAAAAATGTCAAGTATTGTAATCCTTTGTCATGTTGTGTTGATTTCATCAATAAATTATTATTATTATTATTATCATAAAAAAGTCGCCTTTCTTACGCAATCTACGGAATAACCTGTTGAGTGTTTTTTTTTTTAACTGAAGTGGCCAGTTTGTCTTATTAATAGGAAATAGCACCACTAGAACTTCATGCGGTCACAAGTTTTCTATCTGAAGTTCTTGGCCAGTGTTGTATACATTTTTACGTGAGTGAATATAATCAAAATAATTCCCGGTCTAACGAAACACCTTAAAGCACTCTCTGATATGCTGCACTGTTTCAGTACAGGCGAAGTGCTTTTTGGACAAGATTTATCAGGTTCACAAAGAACACTCTTCAAAAATCATGAAGCAGTTCCGTTCTATCTCGATGATAAAGTCCGATTAGGGCGAAATCTGCACCGCAAAGTCACGACTCTCGATGGTGCGCTATATTTTGCGGTTCTTGATGGCTATCAGATGCTTCGAGTTGCGTGCAATACATTTAAATTGGCTGGGAAAAGAGAGGCGTAGGATCTTCAACGCTGGAGATTATACAGCATCTAAAATACTCCCGTCAATGACAAAAATAAAAGCAGAATAACTACTGCATGCAGTACTAGAAAAGCAAGTCAAGTTCAAAACGTTGACTTCTATATAATGACAGTAATTTGTGTAAGGAGACAATGTCGTGGCTACGAGTGGTCAATAAAAACTAAACTACATTGCGAAAAAAAACTCGACCCTCGCAGCAACAAACAGTCCAGGATTAGGCATACATTGTTAAGCGGTGTGAAGTTGGCCTATGTACACATTTTTGTGTATCTGAGGCATCTTATTAATGAAAAACTTGATGATGGTGCAGACATTGCACAACAGGTTAGGCACTTAAAGGCCATAGGCAATTAAATATCAGATCTGGGTATTCTCAGATACACAGGAGCTAGTGATATCTTTGCTTCGTATGATGCTGACTGTCTCAATATTCTTGCTCTTAAATGTGCATATAGCCAGCAAATGAGAGTGGAAAATTCTGATATCTCGTTGCTCTGGGGCTATGTTTTTACCTCACGTATCGGAGTTCGGCGCTCAAGCAGCGGTGGGTGAAGATTCATCATGTGGGCGATGACTTACATGATCAAAATGACCTCTAGCCGCTGTGACTGTTACCTGCTGCTTCTTTAACTCTGTTGCTGCACGCAGACGTGAGCTTATTTAGCTAATAGTTTTATTCATGTTTTGTTAAGTACTGTACCTTTTTGAGACAATATGATGTAGCAGGCCTATATGTGAGCTTTGTTAGGCCTATACTTAAAACTTAGTTTCTAAATGAAATTTATACCATAATTATATTATTGCTATTGCTATATATACTGGTAATCCCTCTGTTCTGAAATTCATGACAAGGCTTTTTTCGACCAAACATTAGAGGGTTTTGCAAAAGTCAATGGCAAATTCTCTGTTGGACTGCAGCAACTTTATCTTACTGTCTTTCGTTATTGTCTTTGTTTTTGTGTTAGAACAAGTTGCTAATGCCAATCATGTCTGCAGGCGTAGGCTGAGATAATTGATGTATTATTTTCGTGCGTGGCCATCTATTTATGTGACTGTACTCCATAGAAAGTATAATAATATTGAATATTTTGCACTTGCAGGTGTATTTGTGAACCTACTTTGTTCTAAACAAAAGTTATTTGATTTGATTAGGAGAGTACCATAAGTTTCACAATGTCAGTGGGAAGAGTACCAAATTTTACCTTTTTACTGAGCCCGCTTCAGACACCATATAATATTAAGAATTTCGACATGGTCTTGGCAAGCAATGACGACAATAAAAAATCTCAGTGCATTTATATGTTTTTTGATCAGTCCATTTTTTGTCACGCTTGAAGCATTTGCATAGACTGGACTAATAACCAGTTTATCCATATCCACTGTAAATTACATATGATATGGCTGAGGTACAGGACATGTATTTGATGATTAACGATCGTTGCAAGCCCGTTCAAAAGACTGATATGTACAGCAACTTCGTACTTGGTAATTTGGGGTTACACTGGAGGTAATGACAATGCTTTTACTATGATCATCCAAAAATCACAAAACCATGGCACTTCTTCAATCTTAGTTGAGATGATCGATAAGAAACTAATACAGACCAATAATTGCAGATAACAATTTCTTGTTGGAAAAATAAAAAGTTGGTAACATACACCATAAACAATATACGTAAAATTTAGGGAACTTCTGTTAACATTTTCGCTGCCATAATTTTCCTCGCAAAATTACTTAATTTTTCTTCAACTTACCGCGCTTCCCTAAATAGAACTGAGGTCCATTTCTCTCATAAATTAAAGGATCCCCAGTAAACAACTAGAGCACTCTGAGAGCGCATATCTCCACTAAATAAGGCAACGGTGAAGAAATATTTAAATTGGATCTAAAACCACGATATTCTTTGCATCAACTCCAAAATCTAATCATTCGTTCCTTTTGATAGTAATAACAGTTTCTGAAATTTTTTGAAGTTTCATTCGTAACGTTTTGAGTTATGCTCCTAACAAACATTGTGACAAACATGAGTCAAACATACAAACGACAAACCGATCTGCACCAAAACTGAATCATTTATGTCTTTTCACATTACTAACAACTCCTAAAAATTTCATAAAGATCTATTCAATATTTTTTTAGTTATTGCGCTTACAAGCATCAAATTACAAACAGTGACAAACGGATCATTACAAAAATTTGGTCATCTACCTACTCTTCGTAATAAACCTAACAACTTATGTAAATCTAAAAAAAAAATCCATAACGTTTTGAGTAATGGCATTGAGAATAATGAAGCAGACAAACAAACAAACGGATAGACGGCGACCCACTCCTAACATACCTACCAATCCCTGTAAATTTCATCAAAATCGGTCCATAACTTATTGAGTTGTCTTGATGACAGACAGAGAAACACACCAAGAGACAGCCAAACCCCACGAAAATAAAATCTCTTTGGCGGAGGTAAATATTCTCCAAAAAATTACGGACCTATAAATTTTATGGAACCTTTTACCTTTTACGCACTCTGCAGTCATCGTTTATTCTCGTAAAAATACTGGAATACTGTTTCCCGGGTTTCTTCATACCAACACTAATAATTTAGCATCCTGCCCTCCCCACTGCCTAGGGACCCCTTACTCTACAATATTGCATCTCTATATGGTGTACGGACACCTCCGAACCCTATCCGAAAATCATAGGCCAACATCCGATGTCTGCATAAGACAGCATCGTATACTTAATACTTTCCAACTGGGAAAAGAACAGAAGCGGGAGGGAGGGAACCAATGCAGCTTAACACGTCACGGCTGCACGCAGTCGCACGTCACGGTTTGGTGTCGTCAGTGACGTCTGCGAGACGAGCACCGCACGCGAGGGACGCGCAGTCAGAAGAGGTCCCCGAAACCGAGGGACAGGTAGGGTAATTACTGATTGCAGGCGCGCAGTGGTAATGTAACTTCATGTGATCAATTAACCCTTTACGGGACGGTTGAACAACGCTTTCGCGGGTCTAGTATTAGAGACAAATGCATATATGGTCATGGTGCCCGATTAAGAGTTAATGTTAATAAAATATACGACCCGTAACAGAGAAACAGCAATTTCGGACAGCGTATGCAAATGATGTAGAGATTGTATAGATGCAAAATCATAAACTACAAACTAAATGGAAAAACTTCGCTTTGGCGGAACAAAGGTGAAAATTTCCAAATGTACATGACTCCTATCGATTTTCAAAGCCTTAATTGAAATGACCAATATTGCAGAGCTGTCTTTGATTCTCTTATAAATATTTTACTGGATTGGTCTCAATGGACGGTGGTTATGAGTCATCGTGGTAATTCGCTGCAATTAATAAGGAAACAAACATAACTTTGGTAAAACCATACAGAAACGTGGAAACAAATGAGTTCGTCGAAACTGTGATGATTAATTATATTAGCAGATATCGCTTTGAACACAAATTCACGTTGTAAAACCTCATAATTTCTAGTGGAGGTAAGCGACTAATTGAAAAGTAGTGGAAAACGATTACGTAGTAATGCAATTTATCATAATTTAATTAGGACAGTTTTACACAAATACGATACAAAAGCAACCAATCACAAACATCACATCGAAAAACCTATTCGACGATAACCAGATTTAAGCACTGCATCGATCAGAGCTGACTTCGTAAGAACGCGTTTCCGTCGTAAATTCGCTCAAGTCGGGCGATGGATATACACCGTAATTGTATATCTGCAACCAATACCTTAATTTAAAGCACGTATGTTATTTACACCAATAAAAACATATCTGAACTTGCTGAGGCAAAATAACGGGCGAATACCTGAAGCGAACTCATCCCATGTGTTAAGTCATGACGTACATTGACAATAACAAAGTACAGTAATTATAAGACATAACCACGGAGCGTCTGCCCTCTGAGCACCGCTCCATGAGCGCACCGAGCACACAGCAGCGCCTCAGCCCGACGGTGGGAGGCCAACTGAGGCAGCGAAACGCGTCACAGATTTTGCCGGCACCCTAACTGGATCGATATCGGCATTATTCGTCTTCTTTGCCTCTGCTTTATTCTTTACTGGGTCCCTTCACACGGACAGCCAGACCCAGAGGAATGAATAACGAGCACTCGCGAAGTAACATCCAACTGAGCGTGGTATAGTGAACTACGACCATGGACGTCCAAACGGACTGGGTACAATAGCAAGGACTCGCAACGCATATCTCTGAACAGTAATTGAACTAGGGTAGGTAACTGGGCTACGGTAGCCCATGGGGACTACCAGAAGGAAAATGGGGAGGAGACCTCATAAAGCGCATGATCAAACCAAGCTACGCTAATCCTACGCATCCTTCCCACCCCCTTTGCTACGGCGACCCGCGTGCAGTATTATCTATTCTACTGCCAATTACTAGCCATTTTTATATGATTAAACGAGCCCACATATCTGAAAAGATGAGCCAGCCGACTAATATCACAATAGAACTGAGAGAATTGTACGAGAATTCCCCATCAAATACTTAAAAAGGGCACCTATTCATAGCCCGCCCTTTGCAACGAAATGCCAAATACCACGAGCGGAGCCAAACTAAATCATCACGGTCAATTTACTCACGCCGAAGTAGATGATTGCAAGAACAGCAGCTGCCGTCTCTTAGCTTATCAGATCGTCACGCCACGACATTTGCACGACGCCTATAGCGAAGCGAATACCGGCACTCAAGTCCACATAAAAAGGCCTCTGCTTAATGGCGACGCTCGTCTCGGAGTGATGAATCGTCATTCCGCTAACGCTGTCAAATTACGCGTCCCACAAACGGGGCCTAATGAATTCATTAGAGTACTTTAAGCTTCCCAACGCTATTGCACTTCATCTGATTAATCCGTGAGCAGCATAGGTACATTATCTACGATTTGATTAACATCACAGACAGCCAAGCAAAGTTTTACATTCAGCTGCAGTGACGCGGAAGCGGTGCTGCACTGGCGACACTACGGAATGTGCCGGCACTCTGAATCCAGGGCAGGGTGTGTTTACGGCTGAGGGTTCACTGCCTGCCAGACTGTTATCGTGTGATGTTGCGCTCCTTTATGGACTCTGTGTTTAGCGAGGAATCTACTTTATCCATATTGTGACATTGGATTTTGAAGCCTGCAAAGGTAATACAAACACATACCTTATAAAAAGATAATAAATTATCAGCCGTTGAACGATACTCCAACATTCACAGCGCGTGCAGTGCGTATTCAGACAAATCTCAAATTTTGATGCGCTGCCGAGCTTTGGAAAATTTCCATACCTAGTAATAAAAATTACACCGATAAAATAAAACTTTATCTGCAGGACGATTTTTAGGAAACCACTGTTGATAATAAAGGCATAGCCGGCATGCAATAGTGACAGCGCACTGACTTATTTTCGAGATTCTTACCATACTGCTCATAATAACAAGCCAATCATTGAGTGTTTCCATAAATAGCTGTCAGCCATGCAAGTCACGCACTAGAAAATCAGCTTAAGCTCACCTATTGACCTCAGGGAAACACAACACGAACCATTTACGGATAAGAACTTACGTACCGTTACCGTTGAGATCATAGTACTGACTTTTTTATGATCCTAAACCAAGAACTCAGTGGTCACAGGCACTTCTGTGGTAGTCCCAACAACGGTCAACAGCATAGGACCTCACCTGCGCGTGATGAGATGGCTCTCGCTCACCAATGATTGTGTTAGCCGAAGAACTGACTTGTCGTTGGGCGGTTCGGCACCATCCTCGACGACGCTCGATCATAACTTAGCTACGTATTGTACAAGTGTTGCAGTAGCACCCTCGCTGAAGCTACGTTATTATAGCTCACCTGTCGTTGGGCGGTTCTGCATCCCCCTCGAAGGTCTCGAAGGCGTTGACACTTTTGAAGTTATTGTCATCCTTGCCGGCGGTGCTCTGCTCCCATGAGGGGGTGAGGCGCACGGGCTCCACATTGCTCAGGAACGGTTGCCGCTCGCCCCCCACGGTGGCGTCCGCTGTCGGGAGGAAAAGAAACTTGTACACAAAATTTGCAGAATTACATCAGTGCCAAAATTTGTTGATGCCATTGTATTTATAGCGACGGTATCCCTACCCACAGCTTTACCTGCGATTGAAAGAGGAAGATAATAGGTGCAAGTGCAGCATGGTAAGTAGCTACAATGAGCAGCCCATGTAGTGGCAGTGCAGATATTGAAAAATATATCAATATATGATCAGTGTGGGTTTGCCTGCTAGCCACCAGCGTCTGTGTGTCCCGCGTTTTTTTTTTCCCTCAGCATAAGCGGTTGGTCTTGTGGTAGCCGCAGCAGTATCTAGGCCGTTTACATTGACACACAGTTCTTTAAATGTACTAAAATTAACGCCGAATTTTCTAATCAAAATCGTAAAAAAGACTCACGTGAACTCTGTCTTGTCCTCATTTGCTGCCCCATAGTAATTCCTTTCCACCAAAAGCAAGAGATAATTCAGGTTGACTGAGCACATACGCTTTGAGAAGTTCAAACGACAGTCGATTCTGAGTCGAACAGGATATTTAATTTACGTGTGAACTTTCCCTAACAACCCCCAACGCTTTCTCTGCTACATGTGACAGCACAAAGAAAAAAAAAAGTAACACAAAACTCTCCATCGAGCGGCTTCAACAGACAGTGAGGATTATATCAGTTGGCCATGAAATGGGCCGTTCTCTAGGAAAACTCATGTATTTTCTCTTTCATCTTCAACAGTGACTGAGATTTTCTGGCAGTGGCATTCAGACTCAAGACTCTTAAAACTGAGAGCTTCACTAGTAAGCCTTACTTACACGAGCGCGAACTCTTTGGCATGCATGATTTCCTCGTGATAAAGGTATTGCAGAGGCCTGTTGTAATCAGACTGCCTCAAAGTTACTCGGTGTTACTCACTGACACTCAGTGCTACTCAATTATAGAGGTGAATGAGACAGAATTTCTCAAAGCGTATCCCCGAAACAACCAAAACAAAAAATAAACCTAATGTAAACACAGACGTTTATTCATAATTATTGCTAATAATGACGATACAGCCCGTAAAATTTTAGTGATAGGTGCCTGCAGTTCTTTCTTCCATAAGAAATTGATGAATTACACCAATTGATGGCTTTTCTCCACAAACTCAATAGACCGACTTCACGAGAACACCAAACGTAAACAAACCAACAAGCGCAATCCAAATATCTAAGCACTCAGCTGAATAAATAAATAAATACTTGGTTTTATTTGTGACGAATATAACCTAGCAACAAAATAATAATACTTGTAACGCATATATAGGAAAAATACGTCTCCACAGGTCACAAAACGTAATTATATGCATATTTATTCCATGCATAATTGCATATGTGGCGATGCTTGGCATCTGTACGGTGTTACTCCGCTCGCAACCCACCTACCTATTTCGCAGGGTAACGAGTTTGCGTAACACCGGGTAACCCTGGCGTGTTTTATTGACGGAAACTGGCTCAATGCGACACAGATTTTAGAGACGGAGTTACCCCCGAGGTAACAATCAAATCAATCCAATCAAAATCATGTATTTCTCACCGTAGGAAGGTATTCATACAATAGTTCTATTACAATACATGTTCAGTACACTAGTGTAAAACAATAAGCAAGGAGTCTTACTCGCTAGGTTAAGAATTGACTGTACAACTCTACTTCACAACCTACTGTTC
>LQNS02277220.1:2841635-2868600 GCA_001587735.2 Parhyale hawaiensis | reverse complement strand
CGTGACACTGAGCACAGATGCCTCTACTGCCTACAACGACTTTCCTAGAGACATTAATTACTGTCCTATGTTTAACGTAGTGGTGCAAATTCTATATTTATATATGTACGTATTTTTTTTTTTTGTGAATCCATGTTTTCATAACAACATTCCATGATGCAATTCGAAATTCAGATACTATTGAGTCATTTTCCACTGTATGGGAAAGTCGAACGCGCTTTGATTCATCTGAAACCGGATTAACATTCAATGGGTTGCCGACAGAACTTGACCGTTATTATCTTCGGAGCGAATTGCGTTTACAACAAATTCGAACGAAACACTCACAAACCGCCAGCTGTAAGTCTCATGAAATAGTACGGAAGCGTTACTCCATTGCCATATTACGCAATGGCTGCATAACTGTACATATCTACACCCTCTATTGCCTATCGAGACTGATAATAATGGGCAGTAAATTGATTACTGCGGCTAATAATTACCAACATGGTAACAAATAAGGGCCTCCAGTTGATTATCATACATCAAGTGCCAGTTGATGATTATGCTGCGCGCGAGTTTTGCCGTTTGCTTCGGCCGTCTCTGCTTCCCACTACAGCATTTATCAGCTCCCTAAATCTCGTGGATATTAATACAACAGCTGTGTGATGAAATGGGTGTAGGAAGGGGTCTTGAGGACATTGTCGCTCGTGTACTCATGGCATAATGAAGGCATGCTAAAAATTATCCCCCTTACTTTTTATGCCGTTTTTGTTATGAAATAAAAAATACAAGCTGACAGCATGTTGCATCGTCTACCAAATACAATATTAATTAGAGTCTTAGTGGCAATTCACGCTTATATCATAGTGCAACGTCACACTACAACACTGTGATAAGCACTGATCCCTCAGCCTAGAACAGACATTGCCCTCGAGACGCAGAGTGCGGACACACACATTTTGGCGATTACAGCACCGCATTGACTTCACTACAGCACGCTGCAAAGGCGAATTTTTATACCAGCTCTTCAATCAAGATTTGCCATGAAAATGTGCCCAGATCGTATGTGCACCGTGGCATGATTGATGCAAGTTACAAAACATTGCGATCGGTAAATTCGAGATGTTCGATTTATAGAGTGGACTCGCCCAAGAGGCAGACATTGCTAAAGAGGTAAATCATACGTGTAACTGCAACATGGCAAGTTTCTAAATGACTTAAGCCAAGGAACTGACGGGTCACTCTTACGAAACAACTATAAAATTAATTGCTGTTTACCGGCACAACAAAAAAAAAACCTCCACTGAAGCCGCTCCCTACCAACCAGAACGAACGAAGCAGCACAAGATGTGTCAAGTTAGGAGAATATGGCGAATATCAACTCATGTTAGGCACATCGCTCTATCATCTCATTCATTTCCTGCGAAGCCGCCAAATACAATCCAGTAACGACAAAAACGTACACACTTCATAATTATTTTATTTGTAGATGGCATAACATTAAAAGATTGGAGAAAAGATCAAAAAGCAAGCCAGACAGTTGAAATTTTTGTTACGCAAGACGCGAGTTTTACTGTACCTAAGCTCATCTTTCTTCTAAAGTTTGGCTTGGCACCACTGTTGATTTAAGAGAGGGATGCAATGTATCTCACGGCACCGCTACAGTCTAACGATTTTCCCTATTTATGTTACAAGAACGCCATTAACACTCTCATTCATGAACATGTGTCTCTATAGGAATGACCCTATATGAAACATTACACGTAACGGCATGAAAGAAAGGGTTAATGGACCTATCATCAGCAAGGTTGTTCTTTTGTTTACGCATCTGCTGTCGCAAAGTTGTTCGTTGTAGAAATTTTTCTTACTGAATGGGTCACAGACACGCTTGACGGATAAAAGGTAACAGAGACGGGAGTAGTTAACTTACTTGAGGGTTGCTTGATGATGGCTTTTTTCAGAGGTTCCGAAGGCATGAAGATGAGTTTGTATACACCAGGTACGGAGAAAATAAACTTCTACTTATTTTAATCACATCAATATTAAACAGCAATTGAAATAAAACACTCGTGTATCAGCACAACACAGTTCTGACATAAGTTTCTATGTTGCAAGGCATCGCTCACAATGCGCACACCTTCACACTACAATAAGCGCCCTACATTTTATTATACACATCACACATATTAAGCTTCGATTAAAGCGCACGGCAAATCATATAAAACAAATTAAATGAAGGGGAACATTTCACTGTAAGGCACAAAAAATATGTAAATTAGCAGTTGATCCGCAAGAATATTAAGTATAAAACCTGTGAAATGAAACCGGAAGCTTACAAATTGAGAACAGCATGGCCGGAAAATGGTACAACACGTAAGCTACCTACTTATAACCTACAAGTTTGTGTTAATACGACTTCAGAACGACAGTAAAAAGTTGAAATCAGCGACCGATGAAGATGCAAATCACTGGCTTGTTTTTGAAGAAAACTCTTTATTGGTTCAACCCATTGTTACAACTGGCGCCCTGAACAAACTCCAACAGTAGAGAATTTCTATTTTTCGTCGACGTCATACGTAACAACAGCTGCTATTTATCATACCTCATATTTCGCCGTTTATCATGAAGAATTCCGGCTCGGGCAATTCGCACTCGCTATGATTCTGATTATCGAATTACGCGCCAAATGCAGTCGGATTCAGGAAATGGATAAGTTACATTTGCTATTATTTCGCGATCTTGGCTAAAATGAGGTTTGAGAATAACGTAGGTCTGCGTCCAACCCGTTCCAGGGGACTGGATTCAATTCATCACTGTGCGTCATGACCCGTACATACGTACGAGTGTGTTTCATTTGTTCACCGACGTTACTCAACTTCACCCACTAATTTATACAAGACTAAAGTACCACAAGAACACTTTTCATGAGACACGGATTCCACAACCAGAAACAGTTCATAATTTTTGGCCTATCTTGACCCCGTTTGTTAGTTTCTGTTGCTGAGCAATGCTTTCAGCAGCCAACCTGATTGGTTGAATAAAAGTTCAACTTGAAGAATTTCATTCTATTGCGTAATTCATGGACGACGAAGTACGCTCAACGCAGTTCCGAGGGGACAAGCGCTGCCCTCAACATTCGTTTCAGAGAATTCACAAAATGATTCCGTTAACACATGAAACGTAATCAGATAATCCAAAAATATACAGGCAACGACACAAACCAGCACAAATCGTGCGACTTTCGCCATTAGAATTAAACAGGAACTTAATGGCAACAGTCTCTATATTGTTGTTGTCAACGAAGACCGCAACATGTACAACACACGTTACCCACAGCAGCTGGATACGGACAATAAATTCTCGTAAATTACCCACATCATTAGAGAACAAATAAGGCATCCATCCCGTGCCACGGGTTCTTTGGTCGAGTCAGGGGATCAATCCATCAGAAGGGAGACAAAAGGAGAGAAAAATCGTGGCACTTTCTAAGAGTAAAATTATCGCATTTCAATGTTGATCGTCTGCCATTACGAGTACGTACAATGGGGCAATATTTTCCAAACGACTCCTCCGATTCAGAATATAGAAATATAGTCCACTAGCTCAATCATAAGTCACTAGGTACTCGTTTACATTGCTGTCAAGCTGAAGTCCGAGGCATTTTTTATTATTGTCTCTCTAAATTTGCGAACGCCAACTCGATATTGCCTTACCTTTGAGCTGAACTTCCAGTTGGTAAAAGTTTACAAAGATCGCAGCTGCACCACTGGGTAATTTCGAGATCAAACTCTGAATAATTCCCATGGGAGAAATTACAGACGTCGAGTCTCGGAAGCTGGCAGATTTTTTTTTTTATAGGTCGTGCTTACTTTTGCAGCAGCTAACTCACGTCAATGCGCATTAGTTCCTTGCCCCAATCTTCAATTAGTTGATCCGCCTTATGATTGAAGTAACTTGAAGTACTGGTGATGAAACACTATATATACTCCATCTGCGTCCGCAGATATGCAGCTATAAGTCGTGCTTGCATTAACGTCTCTTTTGCCGAATTTTCCCCGCTTTTTCTTCTTTCTTTCCTCACGTCATCTAAATGATGCTGACATAATGGCAATAGCTCATAGAAGGCCGGAGCGTAAGTTCCGGCGGTTCTCTGAGATTGGGCCTGTTAATCCGTCTACTGCCGCCCATCTAATCTCATGGCGTAGGTATGTTGTGTAGCACTAATAACTGATCCTTCCCCCTCCCAGCAACACTTTTTAGTTTTCATTTACACAGTCTACGCGCTGAAAATAACGGAACGGAAAACTAGCACGTGCTCTATTCCCAGCCAAAGCCAGACGTTGACATTTGCTCTCAATTTAAATGGGCTCGTTCCAAGATATGACAAGGTGTTCCGGATGTAGCGCTGTAACGAAGAAAAAAACACAAGAAAAACGCGAAATTTTATTATAAATTTCCTTGGAACAGGAGAGAGAATCAGTACAACAACCAAACAAAATGCGCTCGAGTGGGATGTGCTCAACATTCAGTCAACAAATCAACATTCAGTCAACAAATCTACATTAAGCACCAGTAACATTCAATTACGCTAAGTTCCGTAGTTTTCTAATACTAATATTCATCATCAAGTGTACGGGGAGTCTCGACACGTGCCCCGCCACGATGACGGAATAACTCGTGCGAGGACGACTGCTAAATTAACTTAGTCACTTCAAAATCTGTCACTGAACCTACGGCATAAAAACGTAATAAATAATGCATCTAAGCGTCGCTGCTCAGTTAGATTTATCCGACACCAAAGTCAGCGATTCACCCTACAGCATTAGCGTGGAGTCTGACTTGACAAGAAGCAGTCCATACATAGACCGTCTGAGGTAAGGCTGTGCAGGTAACGAAGTGAACCATTTCAGTGCCGAGTGCAGCCGTCAAATGCACTGTAATGGGAAGCCATTTATTTAGAGACAAGAAGAAGAAGAAGGCAGTAGCACCCAGCCACATCCGCAGCAGCGGCACCAGCACTTTAAACGGGGCGCAAAGCCGCTGCGCCAAGCAAATCGATAGCAACCCTAACTCAACCGCTCCAGCTGAGCTTGGGCACGGAAGGGCATGGCGTGAACGCGCCAGGGTATATGGATGGTGACGACGTTAAAGGCGAGGGCATTGCGGCGACCAGTGGGAAGTGAGGGAGACTGAGAGGGCACGCTGACGTCAGAGAACACTGAGGGGCAGGCTTAGATCAGACGACACTGAGGGAAAGTGAGTGAGAGGGCACGCTGGTGGCGGAGAACACTGCGGGGCAGGCTTAGATCAGACGATACTGAGGGAAAGTGAGTGAGAGGGCACGCTGGTGTCGGAGAACACTGCGGGGCAGGCTTAGATCAGACGACACTGAGGGAAAGTGAGTGAGAGGGCACGCTGGTGTCGGAGAACACTGCGGGGCAGGCTTAGATCAGACGACACTGAGGGAAAGTGAGTGAGAGGGCACGCTGGAGTCGGAGAACACTGCGGGGCAGGCTTAGATCAGACGATACTGAGAGAAAGTGAGGGAGAGGGCACGCTGGTGTCGGAGAACACTGAGGGGCAGGCTTACATCACGCGACACTGAAGGAACGTAAGAGGACACTAAGGGATGGCAAGAAGTTTAGCCAACGTAAAGAGCACTGAAGGACATTAAAAGGGAAATCTTATAGCAGAGGACGATGACGGAAAATGAACGAGTAAGCCTATACCCGCAGTGGCCCGATGCTAGGGCGTTGAGTTTGCATGCTCAATGTCGTATGTTCGCCTCCCCACAAGGCAGGTGAATTCTCGCGACATTTTGATTACTGACTCAACGTTTCTGGCACTAATTCAGGGCGGGGGGCAGTGGCCTATACCGATGGCCGTGGGGGTCCCAGTTGCCACATAGCCCTTGCCTCTCTGAAACCGTAACAATGAAATCTTGGTCAGACTGCAGCAGTGCAAGCCTCAGGGGCCTAGCGGGAGGCAATCTGCAGCAAGAACCGGATCATGTGGATTTCCCTGTAGGAGTGCGTGGTCAAGTTGACTTTACCTTTATGTCACTGAAGGAAAGTGAGAGGGTAAGCACTGAAGGAAAGTGAGAGGGTAAGCACTGAAGGAAAGTGAGAGGGTAAGCACTGAAGGAAGGTGAGAGGGTAAGCACTGAAGGAAAGTGAGAGGGTAAGCATCCGTCAGAGGACAGTGAACGCCAATGTCAATAACGTCAAGCAGATAACTGCACATGACGAAAAGCGATAACTCGTCCAGCATTCCAAGAAACTGAAAAAGTACGTCCGGAGAGTTCAACGCGCAGCCACACGTTAGATTATCACCATCACAAGAATGACTATCATCAGAAGCAAAAACTGCGAAGACCGCACAGCTATTTCCGCGGTAGAACATATTAATGTATTGGCACATGGTAGCTGTGGCCGACTACCAAGAGGTGTCTCATTTGCTTGAGACGTCATACAATAGCTTCATCGATTCGGCCAGATTGAGGTAAATTGAGGCGATGATTGCAATGGGCTGGGGCATAGAGCAGCGCCAGTTCCGCGATTAACTTAAGCCTCCCCCTTTGAGCACTCTGAAAAGCTTTCATTACTGGCGCACTTCAATGATAGCTAATGGAAGTATAGATTTGACGAAGATACGAGCAAGATTGAATTAGCATTAACAACTCACAGTTTTTTCATTTACGCGAATAATCAACTTCGAAGCTCTTAATGGGTACGAGTCGCGCGCATATTGCCTACGTAATGTCAAGCGTTCAGCTCTGCGCAATCACTAAGTTAAAATTTCACGCATTCATAATGGTAGATTCAAACAATTATCACTTTAATTTTTTATAATATTGAATTTACAGATAGTGTAAACTTAAAATAATCTGCGAATCCAGTAAGTAATATCATTATAAAAAATTGAAAATAGCCAAGCATTCAATAAGACAAGAAACTTTAAATACATAAATTCATAATGCATGCATTGCACGGCAGTGCCGGGAAGGGTACAAGTATAAGTACCTACTCGCCAGCTGATTTGCACTTCGCATTTTCGAGTGCGTCTGCGAATAACTTTAGCGACCCAACGAGTGAGCAAGAACAAAAATAAATAAATAAAATTATAAAAATAGATGCAAGTCGCACTGTGCATAAATACGAAGTTGCCGGGAAGTAGAAGTATTTTTCCAGTGAAAGGCTTCAAGGCATGACAGAAGAACTTTATGCAATGGGTGGCGTATCATAAATGATAAATAGTTACCGACTCCTGTTTCTACACGCAAAGAAAATTTTACGCTTAAATCATGCCACGGATTGGTTTGCATCTATTTCTGTTCATGCAGTAACTTGAAGAAAAATAATGTTAGGTGACCCCGGCAGCAAACAAATCGATGCCCAACAAACTCTCTAACACGACGTTGCTCGGAGACGGGAAGACCCAGAACTGCACCTACACTCAAGACTATATATAAATCTTCCAATGGAGTAACTTTCACAATAAAGGCAATTTCGCATCATTTGTTATTAGCAGTGAAGAAAAATATTGTTATCAACAGTGATTTACTGTTTTAAAAAAGCGTGAGATATAAGTGATGTGTGACAAGTAACAGAAGTATTGGTAGGTACCTCAAAATAAAAATGGGTGGGTATGAAATCTGTACCACCAATCTCCAGGCATGTAAAATTGAAAAAGCTAACCATCAGTCAACGGTAACTTCGCTGTTACAAATTTATACTTTATTATTTTTTACCAATGTGCCAGCGTATACAGCAGTCAAATATAACAACAAAGAATTTACATAAGTACCCCTTCATCGTTCACTTTTGTGGCTAGGCTAGTTTTGTGCTATGACTAGAATAAATTTTGTAGAAACCGTACAAAAACTATAAACAAAACATATGACGCCACGTCCCAGGCATTGCCAAGTTACAATCAAGCCCCGGCTACACGTGTTTGCGTATCAGCTTCGAAATTTCGACATCTGATATCTAATCCTTACAAGTTAAAGTCGTGCAAGATTGAACTTTGATTTAATTCAGTACATTTTTTCTTATGTTAGGAAACAAAATATAGAAATAAAATTTTCAGTTAATAACTATATCAACACTAACTGATCACATATACAATTTACAATCCAGTGGTAGTATACAAAATTATATCTACAGTATATATATTACAGTAAAATTGTGAAATAAGTGATTTCATGGAATCTTCAAATATTTTAGTTACTTTTATGTTTAAGAATTCTGGCAAATCATTCAAACTGATAGGCCGCGAATTCATGAAATCACTGAAACACAAATCAAGGATTCAGAAAGGCAATGGCAAATATTTTTCTGAAAGAATATACCAAAAAGAAAAATTTCTTGGGTACTAAATTTTAACAGTCCATCGGTATCAGTGGCTCGCCACACTATAGTTTAATCCTATGCTTCCTAACCTTTTCTGAGCCTGGCACACCTAGATAACTATTAATATGTTTTCGCACCAGCTACAAAAATGATAATTTTTTTTCGTCGGATGATAAAGAATGAAATTTAAACCGAATTTGCTCGTTTATCCAAATTCGTTCTATCGAAAATTTAACACGCTAAAAGGTCACCTCGGACCCACCGGGGGCTGCGAACATCCCAGTTTGGGAACTCCTGTTGAAAATCGGTGAGTTGATCAAGCAGCGCTGACTGCATTCAACTTGCTCCAGCGAATACGGTTCAAGTAGCAATATTTAAATCAGGTGTGGTAGTATAGACAGTGTTAATCAGGTGAGGGAGTAAAATTCCTTTCGTAAATCTCTGCTTAAATTCTTTTGAAGCGTCTTCGGTTGTTCGCAACAAAACGCAATTGAAACTGGAGTTCAGGTCAAAATGGCGGCACTGTATTAAAAAAAATTAAGGCGTCGCTGATCGACGCGGTGAAGTTGAAAAAAAAGCAAGGGTAATACGCTGGACTCACCAAGAACATCATACACGAGTGTTGGTTTTTGGCACTCTGAATCGTGTTACAGGTGTTAGCTGCTTGAGACGACCAAAGACTTCATTTAGGAGAGTAGGATTGAGTCTCGTTTTACGTCCCTTACCGTTCGTTACGTACACCAGGGACATGCTGTCTTCCCTGGAGAGCCCTATGATAAATTTTGCAGACGATGCCACATTAAGACCGCCGTGATCCTAACACCTGGTCGCCAGGTCTTTCAACAGTGCACGGTGCTCATCCTGGAGTATGACGCTGAATGCAGATAATACCATTCTGTATTTGGTGCTTGCGTTTGGCAAGTAGCCCCAGATGCTCCTATGTATGCTGTATCAGTTAGAGTATTGTTCCATGCTTGGGTTTCGGCTGCTGCAAGTCACTTTCCTCTTCTGCACAGATATGTCGGCTAAGCCAGCCGGCTGTGTGTCCAGCAGTCAAGTAAACTTGTCTGATAGACGGAGTGTTTGTTGCCTTTGTATATTCTATAGGTATTCAATAATAACGAGGAACATAGGTTCATTGCTCTGTTCCTGCTCCCAAGATCTTTGGGGCATTGTAGATAGGAGCCGAACTCGTCAGTTCAGTCCATGCTTAATATTCAGAACTGTGCGGGCATGAAATTCATTGTGGGAATCTGTATTCGGGAATGAGGGTCTGCTAGCGTTCAAAAAAGGTAGCAATTATTTAGCAGAATTTTTCTTAATATCGGTTAAAAAGTGAATTAAAAAATAAGTATATACACATAAATGCACAATAAATTACATTCTGAATGTATCTTAGTAAAGTGCTTATTCTTGTCAATGCACCATACTTTATGACTGGTATTCTTAACATGGAGTTTCCCGGCCCAGCTCGGAACATACCTAAATAACCTAAGTCTGTGGTCTGTAGCCCATCTCATGCCAAAAACTTACGTATTTTTACGAATTTACTCTAATTATTTTTACTTTATTGAAATGGTGAAACACCAAGGATTCTTTTTCAGTAAATTTCCAAAAATTTAAGTAATTTTGTGACATCTTCGAGTGATACAGTCCTTACAGGAAGTCACTGCAATTTTCAGAGACTACATACAATTGTTAGTGTTACAATTTCACGCAGTATTCACTGCGACTTGTTATAATAGTTTGGTAATAAAAATAACAACTTCTCAACTTTCTGTGTATAAAATGCATTTTTCAGATTTTTTTACAGAAGATCTAACATGTTACTTCAACTCATTGTATTAGTTTACATTGTGCTGCGCATCGTTAACCGCTGACATCCACGCTTTTTCTGTAGTCAGGTTGACGGGCGATACCAGCTTTCTAGCATCTGCAACAACAATGGGGCAACGAAAAACCCTAACCGACAGTAAAAAAAACTTTCGTATTCAATTAATCTGCTATAGGTACCGTACCTCTCTTCATGACACTGGCGAAAAAAAATAGGCCGTCATGTCGAAGCTGAAACGATTCCAGGAGGACGCGCCAAGGAAGAAACGATCGGATGCCGGGATTTTCAAGGTTGTAACAATAAGATACTTGAGGATTATTTGTCGTTAGCGCCACAGAAGACCTACAAAATCAAATAAGTACATCATCACCAGAGCTGGTCATCCTGAGGTACCAACAGCCACAAACAAGGAATGCTATTTTTCGAATCATAACTTGAGTGAAGGCAGGCCCCGCTGGGGATGCCACTCTAACGCCACGACACAAAAGTTAGGTAATGATATGGGCTAGGGAATATTCTAACGCACGACACAAAAGTTAGGTAATGACATGGGCTAGGGAATATTCTAAGTGGTTAACGAGGCTCTTTCGTTTTACCGATAAGACCGGACTGGATGGCTGGGTGAAATCCGAGAGGCTGGGTGTATTTCGGGGACGAGCGTCACCATGGTTTCAGGCGCCAACAACAGGGTGGAGGCGTCACGATAAGAGCAAGCGTCATTGAGGATAGACTTGTTGCTCCTATCAAAGTACCCGAAAGAGTAAAGGTGACGCTTTGTGCCGATTGCAACCCCCAGAAAGAATCTCTCGAGTTTCGGTNTTTCAAGCGCCAACAACAGGGTGGAGGCGTCACGATAAGAGCAAGCGTCATTGAGGATAGACTTGTTGCTCCTATCAAAGTACCCGAAAGAGTAAAGGTGACGCTTTGTGCCGATTGCAACCCCCAGAAAGAATCTCTCTAGTTTCGGTTAGATGACATACCTAGTGCGCTATTACGGAACTTCGTACAAAAACACGACAAAAGATTACCGTCTGCAGCAGATTATATGAAAGACACATGCAAGGTTATCGGCTTCCCTCTCGCGACAATACAATGATCCTAAGGAGGAAGGCAGCCGTCGTATCATGTTCATCAGAAGGAAGAACTCGACCACGACCATCATTGCGAAGAAGGGAAACCAAGTACGGAATATAAAGGAAAATACGAAAATTCTGATTGTTCTGAAATGTTTATGGCAATTATCATACGCACTGTTAAACCTTGCAAATTGCAACAATAGCTACGTAAGCCTGACGTGTAAAAAAGGTATGGAATTTACAGCAGGAGTATAAGAGCAAACTAAATACCGTAGTACTGAATTGACTAACAGAATATAAGTAGTAAACACCGATTATAGTTGCACCAACTAAAATTGTCTATGATCTTCGTAATAGGCAAAGAAGCCAATAAGTCATTAGAGCTGGAAACCCAATGTAAACGCTGTACTTTAAGCTGTGTAAATCACTCTATTGCAAGTCAAGATATATAGTTAATTTCTGAAGTAAATAAATTTCACGAAAGTGAAAGTTGGTGCCCTGAAAAACGACAACTGATACGTCAACGAATCAAATTTCGATCGTATCCATGGAATATTCCAAAATCATGAATTTTCCTGTATTGTGATTTGTGATCAAGTTTAACTGTAAATCGCTTTACTGAAGGACTTAGAGAATGCCCAGAAAAGGACATTTCACGACTACTGTAAACAATGCGATCGACTGTCGCAAACCTTGCAGAAGGTTTGTCTCTCACATATTTAACCAAGGAGCTGGGGAGAGACCGAAGAACTTTGTTATCATACATGGAGAACCCAAATACAAAACTATGGAAGGATAAGAACACGAGAAGAACCCTTCCACTTCGTGATATTCGAAAATTACCCAAGTCATCAAGCATTCAAATAGCACCAGCGCTGCCATATATGACGAAGTTGAAATCGCTCCTTTCTCCAGACAAACTCGATACAATGTCTTAAATGATTAGGCGAGGAACGTTAAGCATGTCGAAAGGCATCCGTTGCATAAAACGCAGGCGGAAAAACGCACTGCATGAGTACGAAAATACCGGAAAAAACTTTTCAAATGTTCTCCATACGGATAAGGCTAGAGCTACCCTTGATGGCCCGGATGGATTGACCAAAGTGTGGAGTCTTTTTCAAGCCCCTATTCTATATCGACTGCGACGCCTACAAAGAGGTGGAGATGTTATGTTTTGGGCCGATATTACAGGTGGCGAGCTTACCGGACCTTTCCACGTGCCAGAGTGTGCCAAATTTGCGGGTCAAGCAGACATAGCGCGTATAGATGAGCATTTGTCCCATGGCTCGATGACACGTCGCCGTCAAATTATTTTCATGCACGGCACTGCTCCACCCCATTCCGCGGAAGTGACCACTTCATTCCTTGAAACTCTCGGCATCAAAGAAGAGCGCCTCAATACTTGCGCTTGGCCAGCTTGCTCATCTGACCGTAATCCCATTTGGATAGCTCGGGTGAATTTTGAAAAAAAGTGGTGGTATGATGGAGTCAAATTAACAACGAAAACAATCTCTGACTGAAAATTACCGATGTTGCTGGTACCAAATCATCATCTCAAGTTCACCGACTAATGTATTCAGTTGACAAAAGACTTTTTAATGTAATTTCAAACCATGGACATCATGTCAATAAATTACTCGCCTCTCTAATGCATACCTCTTGTATTCTCATTCAATATGTTCGTTTATACTAATACTGAGGGGTTCATTGTTCGAATTATACACTATCATGATGTTGAAACACAGTTTTATTACCCTAAATGCACATTTTCAACGACCTGCAATAAAGCGATTGACAGTTGAAATTCGTTCAAAATAAAGTACAACTTATTACTTTTAAATGTTGCATAAATTCAAGCAACATTTGGTTATTTTATGTACCTAGTTGTGGTTTTCCAGGACGCAGACTTTCACTTGACTGAGATTTCTAATACTTCCGAAATAAAGAAAGTCTTTGCTGCAATAAAGTGATTTACATACACAGCTTAGTTCTATCGAAAATGAGTGATTGCACCGTTGCAGCAGTACCATATAGTATACACCCGGAAGCCAACTAATATACAGTACCTGCAATGAATAGGTATTGTCTGTAATCTCCGCCATACGCTACGAAGCCAATAAGTCATCAGGGATGAAAGGCCAATACAAAAGCTGCACTTTCGTTTTATCGAAATGGAAAGTGACAGCGCAATTAAGTCAGCAGCCAGCAACCTATATAAGGCACCGCGCTAGCTCCAGCAATGAACCAAACCAACCTCGACTGGACTGCCTCAAGGAAAGGCGTAAAGATGTTAGCAGATGAAAACAAAGAGAGCAAATTTTGTCGGCGTGGCTGGCCATTGGGTCTTACAGGGGCTCAATGCTAATGCCTGCGGGATCGAGAGGATGGAGACGCTGATGCGATGCTATATTAGTCAGCCTCTGACTGAACTGAAGCAGAGGAATTTGAACAGATGAAACGTACCGAAACTAGAAGNCTCAATGCTAATGCCTGCGGGATCGAGAGGATGGAGACGCTGATGCGATGCTATATTAGTCAGCCTCTGACTGAACTGAAGCAGAGGAATTTGAACAGATGAAACGTACCGAAACTAGAAGCACTCAAATTGTTATATGTTATAGCTATATAGAAACAGATAGAAACAGATGAAACGTTATACTCAAATTGTTATACTCAAATTGTTATATGTTATAGCTATATAGAAACAGATAGAAACAGATGAAACGTACCGAAACTAGAAGCACTCAAATTGTTATATGTTATAGCTATATAGAATAGAGATATACTGACGGGGAAGATAATGTCTAAAAAATAAGGGCAATTTCCCAATTAGGCAATGACTCGCTCAGTGCGATAAGTGTATTTTTTATACATACAAGAAACAATTGAAATTGGAAATTCAGAACATTCAACAGTACAAAAGCAGCTTTGCTAAATAATGCATTGTTAGAAACGCTGCTCAAATAACAGCTAAAAAGGCGAAAACTGTCTGCAAAGAGTTTATTAAAAACTCGCAGAAAATTTTTGTGCCAAGATAACATAAATTATCAGCATTGGCTGAACTTGCGGATGTAAATAAATAATCTGCAGTAGAAACAGATAAACTCCAAAATTGTGTAATTTTATCCGATAAAAATTACAATTGTAGTAAAAACACTACGTATATTCTAAATACATGAAGAAACTGCAAACATTCTGGAACTTAATTTCTGTATAGCACAGAATAGCGGCCTATTGATTTCATCTAAGGCAGGGTCGGATCTACGTAACGGGGGAGCCGAGGCAAATTCAGCTGAGAGGGCCCCCGGAAACCACTGCCAGTAGGACAGCACGTAAAACGTTCGTCCAATTACTATACGTAAAACACAAAAAGTATTTATTTCATCAGCCAATTGACCAAAGTGCTACTGATGGGAAAAACTTCGATTTCTTTCTGCTAAGTAACTACATACAAAACTTTCTTCTGTTAGCTGAGCAGATGCAAAAGTAAATGTCTTGTCAGTCGATTACAAAACAATTTTCCGTTTTCCTTTTTTGTTAAAATTTCTAACAGTGTACGGTACAACTGCATTTTCAATGGTAAAGAAACTGAAGGAAGGAAAGTGTAAGTTGAGAAAACTACAGAAAAAAAGAAAGTTTTCCTCACTCATACATCTATAGTGCTAATATGAATGATGTTATCAGAAGGATATTTGTAGGAAGTAGCTTGGCTTACAAAAGGCGGGTTCACACGATGGTCAAAAAACGAGTTTCCTCTGCTAATAGTACGAAAGTTTTGTTGAGCCCTGGTAAACACAGCTGTGTGTCTACCAACCTAAAGATTTGTGAAAATGTCAGCCGTCAGGTTGGCTGCCTCAGCAACTGTCGCGCGTCAGTGCAGTTTCGGAGACCCCTTGAAACTGGGAGGGAATTTGAACTCCGTGAGGTTTGCGTTATAGTGTGTCGTTCAGACGGATAAAGCGACGCATTTGGATAGGACACGCAACGGCGGTAAACACGTTCATTTGATTATCGTGTGAACCGGACTCGAGATAAAAAAAAATTTTTGATGAAACACATTAATCACTTTATTAAATGTGACGGCTCAGGAAGTTTAATAGGGCAAGATGGCTTACTCAATAGAAGGAAGCTTCAATTTCTGTGAAGAGTTGTATAATTTTTTCCCACAGGGTTTAGTAGTTGCATAATATGAGCATAATAAGTAGAGTTGCGATGAACAGCAGATAACCAAGTTAGTGAGACACTGAAAGTTGCACCAGGGCATCGAAGGACGGAAATAAGCCAAATGAAGTACAAAGCATGGGCAACACAAAAGTGCCTAAGACGCTACTAAGAAGAACCCATCACAAAAATATTCACAGCCGACTCGAACGCTTGCAGATCGACACGACTGAACACGGATCCCGGCATCCATTCCATACCAGGACCGTTCCGGGCATGACACACGTAGGTACTGACCCAACTGATGAGTTTGGCACCTAACCGTAAAGTAAAAGGATGGGCCCGGACGCAGCTTGCGTGTTTCGTCCAAAGATTCTAGGAGCAGGAACAGAGGAGTGTAGCCAGTGGCCCTCATTATGGAATACCTTATACAATATATATGGAGAGAGGTAAGCAAGTCTTCGTCTATGGGATAAGTATACCAAATTATTCTGGCACACAACCGACTGGCAGAGCCAACAAGTAGGTCTAGCAGAGGAAGATGACTAGTAGCGGCAGCCGAATCCCAGTCAGGGGAACAGTACTCTAACAATGGAAGCAAAAAAAAAAAAAACATAGAACATCTCCGGACTACTCTAACGTCGCCAAACACAGCGTGAACCTTATGCAGGAACCCATCCTTACTAGAGGAAGCACGAGAGACCAGACGCTTAATGTGCGCCTCAAACATTAGTTCTCATCAAAATGGACACATAGTATCTCAAGAAAGCTTGATCCCTGTAGAAAAGTGTCACTTAATATAATAATACGTAGCATAGAAAAATTACATGATATAGAGTCTAAACCTTATTTCACTAAAAAAAACTTCATTTTAGTATAGAAAATGCCATTACATTTTGTTTACAAGGATAAAATTACGTCTTTGCAATTGACACGATTAAAACTTTGCCCTGCAGGATAAATTTCAATCTTAATAATAAAACGCTTCGTGTACGTATTTCGTGTTCGCCTCTTAATGAAATAGGCGAAATATGGGCCAGGATGCACATTTTGTATTAAGTTTGCAGATTTAGTATCAAGTTGCGTTTTCATAGCGATCGAAGACCAAGTTGCAGAAGATGGCGAAAGTGGGATCCTTATCCCTTTATCTGAATGCTCTTCTTGCTTGAAACACTTCTTGAAATCGAAACAATAAAGACATTTGCAGCTACTCTTAGCCGTTAACTCTCAGTTCACACAATGCATAATTTCAGTAGATGATCAACGAAATCCACATGAAGCGATGATTTTTTATGAGGCAGTAGACACAACTATTTTTTCTAGCTTGCAGTCTTTTCATTGACGGAGTGATTTTCGCTTCGGTATCTTCGGTTCTTATTTATAACTATTGCAAAATAAAGAGTTTTACTTCTAGAAATTATTAAATTTTATTTACACAACTGAATGGATGAGTTAATGCGTTTCTATTTAGGAATCCGTTTGACTGTTAGGATAGTTAGGGTCAACTACCTATTGCTTATATTTATTAAAAATCTATAACCGATTGAGTTCGTGTTATTTCATTTCAGAGATGCACTTTTAATTACATTCTGGTATGCTAGCAGCTACTGAAAATTAGAAGTAGTAGTTAAAGTTGCAATTGGATAGCTAGTGAGCTCATGAGAAGGATGTAGGCATATAGCTATTTCACTTTCTTTAGTTCAATACTCTACTTTGAATTTGCAAGTAGCTAGCTATTTCTATCAATTTTCTCTGTATTTTGAAGTGCTTCTAAGTTCTTTCAAGGGATTTTATAGCTATTTCACTTTCTTTAGTTCATTTCTGTTTTTAATTAGCAAGTAGCAAGCTAATTCTGTCAACTAGCAGCTACTTGTAATTTGAAGTGTTTGTAAGTTATTCAAAGGATTTTATATTGCAATAATTATAAATCACAGCTACTCTGTAGGTTGGATATTAAATGTAGCGATAGCAATTACAGGTACTCTGCTGCTTTTTCTTAACCCCTTTTCTTAAAATCATTCTTCTACAATATAGGAAGTTGAAATGAAGCGACTAAGATTGTTGATGATTAGCTAACTACACGTTTACAAAGCAGAAAACCCGTTAGATGTTGGATAAAATTCCTAGAACTAGAAGAAACAAAATAAAAAAAAAAATTACCAAATAAACAAAAAAACGTGTTTTTTTTTCCTTTTAATCAAAAAACCATGACTTTTGGTTTAAAAAAAAAAACATAATTTTAGCCAACCCTGAAATTCAATAATGTTTTTCTGCTTGACAATGGAAGGTTTTTCCGCGCGTCACCTAAGGTGGGACGGGACGATTGTACTGCTTGGATGAATTGAGAGAGAGGGCGCCTGTCTTCAATGACAATCTGAGTCTGCTGTTGCGGCGTCCTTCAGAAACAGAAACATTAGTAACACAAAGCACGTTAGATGAAAAAGGGTTTTCAGTAATTCCTCGCTGTCATTTTTGACATGGCGGGTACTCTATATGATTAACACCATTAAAGCAAAAACAGCGTATTCACTAACGATACTTCAAAAAACATTCTTAGGAGAAACAGACATTTTATAAGATCTTGACAGGACTAACCTTCCACGGCATGGTCTATCATGTATGATATATACGTACAGTACCTATGTACTGTTATTCCAGAGGGAAATAGAAAATTAAGTCATGCAGTGGACAATCAAGGCACAGTTGTTCACTTTAGAACACAGAAAACAATTTCTGCACCACAACCAAATCAGAAACTTTCAGGCAATTATCCACGGTTATTCGATGCCACACTAACATACATCGCATGATCTGCCAATCAGTAAGCAGTTGTAAAATAAGAATAGCAATAGATACCAAAGTTCTAACGACCACAGTAGCGGAGCCATTACGTCGCCGAGACGCTAGCTCCAGTACTGAGAGAAAACGATATCACCGACAGCTTCCCAGTCATAAAGTTTCCGAAAAGATGCACTTTATGGTAGCCAATTTATCGAATAGGCACAAAGTTCGGCGATTATGTGGCATTCGGGAAATATCTTCCGTCAGTAACGCTGTCACGCCATATTCAGGAAATGCGGGAGATAAAAAACTATCTTCTACAATACAATAAGAGTAGAACAGGTAAAACTAGTTACACTTGCGCTCGCGGGAGCCGAATATTACCTATCAGAACGCCTGAAATTGAAAATTACTGAGAACCCAGATACGTAGCATCACGGCAAATTGGGGAAGAAAAGAAAAACGTCCTGAAAACTGTGAGGAAAAGAAGAGAGCTAAGAGGGGACGGAAAGAGAGACGTTTCGAAGGCCACGACAGCTGAGGTAACCAAGAGTTGCAGTCGCCCGATGGCACGGAGCGACTCCAAGAAAGGACGAAGAGACTCGTTTAAATCCTCCGATAAGGAAGTTACGTTTCTCCCCGGGTTTGTCAAGAAGTTGTGGACGGATCTTCATGAAATTAAAAGAAACTGTTAGCAATTCTACGAAGAAGTGATGGCTAGCTACAGTTTGGTGTCGATACGATGGTCTACTTGTCTGTCTACGATTCTGCCTATTATCATCGCGTGGCTTGGCGAAGATCTGCGCTCTGGAAGGACGGCTCTACACATGTTACGTTCGCCAAGGAGGATCCATTTTCGTTCAGTTTGTACGTTTGTCTGTCATCAGAATAACTGAAAAAGTTATGGACGGATCTTTACGAAATTTGCAGGGATCATTAGGCATGTTAAGCCGAGTTCACATTAGGAACTTTCGTTGCCGTCACAGCCCGTCGGCCAACGAACGACGCCGCTACTCTGACGACTGACTGAGTTACGGTGTGCGACGCAGACTGCAGCAGGTTGTATTTTTGACGTCGTCGACGGGATCTTCGGGTGAGCATCATTTCATGAAATGCTTGAATCAACTGCTTTTTGATACATAATTACTTCCACCTAGGAAGTTATGTTTGCGTCGGGTTTGTCTCTTTGTTTGTCTACCTCTCCTTCTATCTGTCATCAAGATAACTCAAAAAGTTACGGACGGATTTTGCCGAAATTCACAGGGACTGTTAGGTATATTAGGAGGAACAGATGATTAACTTTTGGTGAAAATCCGTCCATCCATTTGTTTGTTTATCTGCCTCAAATTTCTCAATGCCATAACTCAAAAAGTTATTAACGGATTCTTATGAAATTTACACGAGTTGTCAGGTATATCGCGAAGAGTAAATGATCAAATTTTCATGATGATATGTTTGTTTGTCTGTCTATTTGTCTTTTTGTTTGATTTAATGTTTGTTAGTGCAATAACTCAAAAAGTTTTGAATGAATCTTTATGAAATTTACAGGAGTTGTTAGCAATGTTAAAAGACATGAACGATTGAATTTTTGAGCAGATCGATTGGTTCGTTTGTATGTTTGCCCGATGTTTGTCATGATGTTTGTTAGCAGCATAACTCAAAAATTTACGAACAGATCTTCAAAAAAATTACTGAAGTTGTTAACATTCATAAAGAGCACAAATGATTTGATTTTGGTGTTGATACAAAGCAGATCATGGTCTAAGTACCAATTTTAATTTTCCGTAACCGTTGCCTTGCTTGGCGAAGGTATGCGCTCTCAGGGTGCTCTAGTTTGGTCATAAAACAGTGTTGTTTCCCAAAAAGAAGCGAACATGTTCCAAATATCCTAGAAATTTACGTTAAACGGGCATCACGCTACAGCCATGGCGTCACGGCTACTAACTCAGGTAAACATTTCATGACCAGTGTGCCAGTATGGGTTTGCTACTTGCTACAATGTACAAAAAAAAAAAAAATAGCATATTGAGACAGCTTGCCCAAACTATGAATTTATAGAAGCAAAAGAACTGCTTATATAAGCATATTCTCACCGTTTATATCCGAATCTTGTTTAAAAACTTCATACTTCAGGCATTTTATAAAGTGAACCTAACCTAACATGTTTCTGTTTTGTAAATGAACGCAGCAAGATATCTAATGGCACTTAACTGGCAGTGCAAGATTTGTATTCATTTTCATTAGTTAAAGCTGTATACCGTACATTGATTTGGCAGTTATGCTGAGTGCATGCAGTACCTATAGAAAATAAAGAACGAACAATTCGTACTACCGTAGTAAATTCTCACCCACTGCTGCTACTACGGTGCCTGTCGACAATAAGTGCTATCAAAACTGTTCTTTATGATGTTCGACAGAAACAATATTATCAATAAAAATGCAAGTAGTTTATGTGAGTACACTCGTAAGTTCAACCAATTTGCGTTGTGAATCTACGGTTTTCTGTTAATTCAGTGGGGGGGGGGACGTTTTGCGCAGTAGCAACGCACCGTTCACACGCCCAGTCAAATGTGAAGTCCCACGAGCCTGTCAGCAACATTTTCACGGAACGACTGATAGGCTCAAGCGAAACGGAAGCTGCTAGCCTAGTGTAAAATCGGCTTTAGAAGGAACAGCTGACTAACAATTAATGAAGATCCGTTCAACCGTTTGTTTAGCTGCTTCTTCTTTCGCCCGAAGTGCTGCTAAGAACTACTCAAAAACACAGTTATGGCTGCCTGTAACTGCAGAAGGCCGAACACGGATGCCGACAAAGAATTCCCTTCAAACACAGACCGGAGGATCATTGGCCGACGGCAACTGTCCATTCTGGCGCCTCAGTCACCTTCGTAGGACGGGTGGGCCTAAGCCGCGGCACGCGTGTTTCTCTGAAGGCATATGCTTAAATCTATGGCGTATGGTCAAGCAACACAAACATCTAAAAGCAACACAAACATCTTCAAGCTACACAAACATCTTCAAGCAACACAAACATCTTCAAGCAACACAAACATCTTCAAGCAACACAAACATCTTCAAGCAACACAAACATCTTCAAGTAACACAAACATCTTCAAGTAACACAAAATCTTAAGTGACAGAAACATCTTCAGCAACTTTTTACGCCATTTTCCTACATATTTTAATCAAAAAGCAACACCTACTATTCGTACGAAAGTTTTGCGCTAGCTGCTCAGACAGTGTGCAAGTATGCACTCGCCAACAAATAACCTCTGTCACGTCTGAGGCACATGGGGGCCAGCTTTAACCCTTCCGCTACGGTATACCTACCCCTGAAACACTTAATTTTCATGGGCTTAAAACACGTTGCTGGTTTTTGACATTTCAACTTCAAGACATACCTATACCTACCAGACCTGGCAAAACGTCTCGACAGACTAGTAAGAAAAAAAATCCGTCAGCACAAGCAGAAAAAGTAACGACTTCTCAGGTTTCGAGAAGAGAAAATTAACGCAGGTATCGAGAGGCACCGTAGGTAGCGAAAGCGTTTAGGGCGGCACCACAGCTTACGAGAAATCCTTATGCATACTGGAGTAGCTAGGTATTTCCTTCCAGGGGAAAGCACGATGTAGGCTCATGCGTAACACGAAAACTGACGTAAGCGTATACGGCCAGTCCACGTTCGTGAAATACCTACTTCAGGCATCCTCTACCTATTGATTTACATTTCCTGAATGAAAGGAAACAGCCACTTAAAAGGAGGAGCTAGAAGAGCATCGGGAATCGCATTCACTGGGTAAAAAAATCAGAGTTCGAGGTCACACACGCGCGAAAGAGGGTCTCGACAAGAATACTTCAAGGGTCTGATCACGACAGGATATACAATATTACAAAATTTTATTTTGACAGCAGAAATTATTCAATTTGAACTAAGCATCGATAACGTTTAGGAGACAAGGCAGATAACGACCACAATAAAATTTGCGCACTTCAACACAAAGTCCTCTCTGCTGTTTTTTTTTTTTTTTTTTTTTTGATGGAATTACGTACAAATAAAGTCATCTGGATCTTTAGATCGTTCCCAACAGCCTCGCATGGTGTAATTTGATCAGGAACTCTTCAAAGTCACGCTAGTTACGCTGCATTGAATATTTAACCACCTATGATAAATTATGGCAGTACAAGTACTGCCCATATAATAGCCACCGTGATCCTGACCGATACGCCTCGGTCTTGATACGTCTCAGAACAACCGGCACAAACTGAAACTGCAAGCCGTGAAGGCTGACAAGCGTTGAGATAATAACAAAAGCTAACTAACGCTTTATGAAAACTACTGGTTCCAACACATCGTACAACGTGCCCCTCTTCACCATCAACGAAAGAAAACGATCAGCTGTATTTTTAAAACTTGTTTTATCATTGGGGTGCTTCGAAACAACGTTGAGAGGATGAATTGTTTCCCAAAAATTACAAATAAATTAAACAAAGCCATCGAAGGAAACTACACACAATATTCTTCTAACTATCTAAAGTATGAAGTTACTCGAACCGCAAAATAATATTAAGAATATTTGAAGCAGGAAGTACTGCAATACTCTCTTGATCCACATCGGACGTAAGGAAAACTCTAAGATTCTGTTGAGCTCCATAAGAAATAGCAAGAGTTAAAAGATTCTTTTGAACTACGGTACAGTAAAAGCAGCACGAACTGTAAAATTCTTTTGCGGCAATAATGTTGCAAGAGCTGCAAAATTCCTATGAATTACTTAACTTGCAACTCCTGTCATAGTAGCAGAAGCAAACAACGTTGCAGCAGCATGCAGGTCGTAAAAGAGCAGCAAGATCCTCTAATCTTACAAATTTGTAGAGTTAAGCCTCAGTTCTGCACCAGAAGTCAAAGTTTACCGCATTAGGCGAGCTAATTGCTCATGCAAATAGGCACAACTCGGAGCAAAGGAAGCACATGATGCACACTAACAAGCAGATGCGGCACGTGCGCACTGCTAATATTACTATTTTTTATTGCATTCAGTATCAACGTAATAACCAATGTGGATTCTAATTTATGTATATCTGCAAAAGAAATCATTATTTAATAGAGGTCTGACCGCAGCTGATATTAAAGATAGAGCAAAGCGAAAAAATCATCCCAGCGGAAGATAATATCAAAAACGAATCAGGCGAAAAAAGGGTCAATGACGAAGCTGTAGGTATACGAACGAGGTATTCACATAAAGTAATGAGAATGGCAGCGGCGCGTTACATCTGGGAACACTGGTGGCTTGCTGTTTAGAGAGGATGCAGGTTAACAACAGATGTGCCGCTACCGCGAGCGTGCAATCAATTGGTAGACTGAGCAGGTAGACTCGGTTCGTGAACAGTTTTTTTTTTACTGCGCTTTGAAAAAGTGAATGGCAGTCTGGAGAAACGCTACGCTATCATCTTTTGACTCCAACACAGTGCGACACAGGTAAGACACATTCTAGAAAAGTTCATTTTCAATCCTCTTCCAAACATTAAAACTCGTATCTGCACCGCTGGTCGATTTTACAACGGTTTTCCAGAGTCGATTTGAGCAGATTCACTGATCAAAATCTGACAAACACTTGAACGTGCCAAATTTAACTCTTCCTCGGCCTTCTGACTGTCAATCGCCAATCAGAACGTAAAATATTCTGACTTTTTATCGAATCACAAGTTCTTGCATCTGAAGTCCTTCCGCGGCGATGTTTATCGTCAACCAAGTCTTGAGCTTCTAAGAATGCTTTAAATCTCTTGTAAACCTACTCCAAATATTCATTAACTTCCAAAACGCTATAGAAAACAATGGAAAACGAAATGATAAGCTTTGAACTACCTGTTGAATATATCAATTTCAAAATTGCAGACTGTTTTATCAAAGGCTGGCTTATATTTCAACCAAATGGTAAGGCAAGTAAACCACAAGCAATGTTAAATCTAATGCACCGACACCAGTCGCATTACCTACTTTTTTTTGCACACCGTCACGATGCACCAGGTTCCCGCTCGCCAACCTAGCTTAGTTACTCTTCAGTAGGTGGTGAGCTCCGCCGTATGTGGCTCAAAAGTTAAAGGGAACTTTGACTGCACCATCCACTGGGATACCCACACAAACCTCGCTCGAGCGAAAGATATAGACTAACTAGCCTCAGAGGAGCATGGATAGCTGCTGTTGACGACCATGGCGCATNCTAAGGTAAGTACCGCCACGGTAGCTATGCACACCAAGCAAATTTGTTGATTTAGCGCGCCCAGCGCCATGCACAAAGATAACTCACTTGACTTGAGGATCATTTCTGGGACCTTCAGCACTACTGTGCAGCACGCAAGGTTTGCTGCTACCAAGGGTAAGTCATTGTTGAGTGTACGCATGCATTCTAATTAAGTTTCCCTTCGATTGGTATTTCCCACTTTGTATTTCTTGTACCACGTTGCTGCATTATATGCAAGCTAGGTAACCGTAAACGTGTATTACTTAAGCGAGTGATTCAAAAAATACACATTTGTGTCTCTGAGAACAAACGATTGCGTATAGAATGTAAGAAAAAATTACACTTGTTGACTTGTGGTGGTGTTCCTGAGAGGGGACGCCCTTCGGTTTTCGATGAAGAGCATTTCAGAAAAATGCGTATATTGCTTCACTTCATAAGCTATACAGCTTATTTCCGAAGGACGAGTTACGTTTGAGAGGTGACTCGCCGGGAAGGCCGCTATCGCAGCTTGGCACACCACCAGGAACACAATTTGGTTAGTTTTAACGGATGGAATGCAGCATAGACAGCACCCCTATTAAAGCCTTAACGGACCCACTGCAGCGCCGGCAGCACCCTCGATCTATCCAAGGTCTACCGTAGTCTGGCACGTGAGGCGGGATCCCTACGCTAACAAAACCAACTAGCTGCTACCTCCAGTATAGGTCGCCCAGCACAAGCCGGAAGACCCGCGAGTGATACCAGGGACCCTTCACGGCGGCAGCTAATTGCAGGCCACGTAATGCATGCCGCACGAACCGTGAGTGATACATGTACCGTCCGAAGAGGCAACTAACTGCCACGACCAGTCACTGTTGCCCATCCGCACGAGCCGGACGGCCCGCGTGAGCCCTTAGGGACCGTTCGCCAAAGCGAACCGTGACGGAAATCTTGTACACTCGAAAGGAATACAAACCAAGTCATTAAACAACTTGCACCTGGAAAATGATAAAATAATCATCGACGGTGATTTACCTCGTATATTACTGACGATAGTGCTTGGTTAAGGCGTCACATTATAATGGGAGTCGCGCCCTTTAGGAACTAATAATTAATTTAAGGCTAACGAGGCTAATGCAAGCGCCCGCCTTGCTCCATTTCATTTCCACACGCCTACTTATTAATAATGCTTCGTACTAGTCTTCCTCTCCTTTCCTGACTTGCTACTTCTTAGTGCGTTAATCCAAGTGGGAACACCCTAGCACAATGCTTTCACATCTAGTTCGACATACTCAATAACCCGTTCTCGTCCTCTCTTGGATCGCCTTCCCCGTGGCTAGTGAGGCTACTCCTACAATACCAACCAACCGTCCTATGATTGTCTCATTGCCGACGGTAGTGTTAAATTTAGCAGCGTACGCCAACTACGCGACTCAAATTAGCTATAGGTTAGGTATTATGTGCTAGATCTAGAGTGAATGACAATAAAACAGATTTAATATGTCATTGATAACGTATGCACATCAAAATATGCAGCAAGACTGATACTTAAAAACATTCTGATTTTAGAATTGAAAGAAGGCAACGAAAACTCAAGCATTTGCCATCGCTGACGAAATGACTCTAACCAAAGGCACGCCGATTTCTATCGTAAACGATCCAGTTCCCATGTTGAGCTCCGCCATGGGCGGGTAAATTCGCTCAGTAGTAGAATAGGTACTTAGTAATATCAGAGTAATTTGAACGGCTTTAGTTTCCCCTCATAAAATCGCGTTAAATTGGTCAATACTTCGTTTGAGCCCGACCAGACACAACCACGGTGTTACAGGAGAGGAAAAAAAAGGAACATTCATGTTAACAGACGCGTGGAACTGCACAGGGCATTTTCAAAATGGAATGGATGACTTGCATAAGAAAAATAAGTCAGGAAAGAAGTGGAGAACAAAAGCGTTATCAGTAGGAGCACCAAAATACAAGAAAATAAACTCAGCACGCAAGAAAGACGTTCCGAAAGGCTAGCTAAGACTGTGGTAACCTATAGTGACCTCCTGAGACGTTACCGGAAGTCCCCATTATATAGGAAAGTCGAGCCTAACTAAACTAACCCTATGGCCTAGGAAACTGCGTTTAAATTATCCACATAATTTAATATATACGGGTGTATAATACAGAGGGTCAAATAATTATACGTAACTCTTTTAGTCCCCGATCATGACAGAGTAAATCTTATTATGACTGCGTTGGACGGCTTCAGAATCATACAGCAACAGTTCCAAACTAAGATTTTTTTTATACAGCATTCCAAGATGATTACGGAAAGCCCAAGCTATAAGCATATCAAGTGCGACCTACAAAGCTACATATTTTCAAAGCGAGGAATGCATTTCGGCTGCAATTTGCATAAGCCACGCAGTACTCGACCATCGCAGGGGCTCGTCGTCCCCTAATGGCGACTAATCGCCCAACTGGGAATAGTGCCCAGACCCGGGAAACTATAGAGGAGAGAATCAATGGAACAGGGACTATTTCCTCACGTTCTCTGCAGGCCAAAGCCATTTCCTCACA
>LQNS02277220.1:2825599-2838841 GCA_001587735.2 Parhyale hawaiensis | reverse complement strand
CAACAACATGTACCTCACTTGACATGAAATGAACTCTAACTGAAATGATGCATTTAGCATTATTTTTATAATAGGTAGCTTTTTCTGCTTCCTTCTAAGTGCCTGTGCTCTTTCGCTTCCGGTTTTTATGGGTGAATGCAAGCAGTTAGCAGCTCAAAAGCAAATAAAACAGTTCAGTATCAACGTGTTAAGACTTTTCTCAGGAAACACGTCATTTGTAAACCATTCACACAATACAGTAGTAAACTTTTTCGAATCGAAATGTAATACGGCAATTTTTGGGAAATAAACCACGTAAATTACTTGAGCGTATCGAGTTCACGTTACTTTCTTCACTCCACCTGCTCCTCGACGACAAATTCGCCATATTAAAACGTAATTCAGAGACTGCCGCTGTAACATCAGAGGCGTAATGGTACGAAAACATTGTCCATTCTAAATATATCGCTATACAGTTGGCCAACCCTTACCGAGCAAAAGACACGCCGGGCTCTTTCAATATGCTAGTCCGTGAAAGATTTCAAAGTTAATTTTCCACAGTTGACTAAACCATCAGCGTGAGACGTACGCAGCACGGGTGCAAAACATTCCTTAATACACTAACTACGTCCAGTCTCACATATTAAACCATTCTAGCTTTGAAAGAACAAACGCATGCAGAAAAAAAAAGCATAGCATCAGCTGTACTTTTCACTCAAGAAAGTTGCAATGTACGTCAAGCGAGGCGCCATTACTCGCTTCACTAACGAAATTCAACCAAATTACCGAGTGAGTGGCAGAGCACCATTAGCCTCACAGTCATTAGGGATATTAAAGTAGGCAGCATAAACAAGGCTGAGCTTCACATCACAGGGCCAGCCGAGGCAGTGCTCCCATTTCCCGACAGCACAGGCACCACTAGTGACCACACTCGTGATCAGAATCACCGTGATCATGATCATAGTGATCACTGGAAAGCACAAGAACATAAGTAAACATCAAGACTTGCATTTCAAATTTTAAACTTCTGTTGGTCCAACGGCTGCAATCACTCGTTGATCACGCATGAGCAGCCCTTAGAAGAAATCACGGTGCGATCAACTTTTCACCACTGATCACGGTTGATCACCATCACAATCACGTCAAAACGTGGGCACAAAAACGGACGGATCAAGCGGAATCATACGAACAGTGGTCACAAAAGACGCCTTAGTAGTACTACCGAGCGCGTTCTGTGCAAGGTGATGTTGATAATAATCGTCACACTATAATTTTGCTTAGTCCTCCATAAGTTTTTCTTTCCTTCGTTCGTTAGTACCTTTACGGGTTCAGTATTAGATGGGGAAAACTTCAAGTGTCCTCGATAAGGTCTCAGAAGAGAGTAACATGAGTTAGAGTTTTTTTTTCGGCTGATACAACTCGCAGGTCATGGGCAGAAGACTTGCTCTTTTGAAATATATTTTCATCCTTTGCCAGCACGATACGAGTCTGAGATATCATTGAAGAAGAGTGTTTTTATTCTGTGGAATTTGCACAGGTTCCAGATAGATAATATTATTACAGCAAGTTGGAGCGGAGCGAAACTGCGTGCTGTATTGGCAACAGTTTGGGGCTCTACTAGTGTGTCCGCGCAGCGCGTGCAATGTGTTCAAAAGAGGACTCAGTGCCTGCCAAACTGTTGTCGCGTGAGGTTCTGCTACGCTGCAGGTTGTGCTTTTTTTTTGGCGGCTGAAGGACTCTTGTAAGATAATTTAAATTATTAACATCACAACATTGTTGATTGCACGGTTAAATTTCCCCCATTTAAAGCTTTCTGCCCATCTGAAAAGAGGAATATAAGAATGAGATATTTTGTAGCTTAGTTAAGGCTGGAAAGAGAAGCTATAAAGCACATCAGGCACCAAGGCAACATCGTTAGAGTATAAGAATTGCACGCTTTTAGAATGAAACGCATATCAACGTAAATCCCTATGTACAAAGCCACGGCAAATCCCCTAAGGACTAAAGCAAGTGTGAATCTACAAAAAGAAACACCTAAAATTTTTGCGCAGGATGAGCATCGCGGCTTCTCCTAAAATGAATAATTTAGAAGCAACCTCTCCCAGGAGCCTACCAGCAGAACTTAGATAGAAGCAAGGCAGTGCCGCAGGCAGAATCTTCCTTAAAAATCGTGCACTGGAACCTTAAAGCAAAAGTCAGAAATTACGACAGGCAGGTAACTACCTTCCTAACAAGCTTGACACAATTCACAGTTACGAAACTAATTAACCAAAGTAAGATGGACATAACCGCGGGTAGGAACCTGCCGGAGGAATCTCACACTAGAATTTAAATCATCAGTCAGACGTTAACGTACCGCAGGGAAGAACCAAGCTGCAGTACTTTACCCACCCCACAGCCTAAAGTCAGAAGCAAGATATTATCGCAGGCAACACAACTCCACAAAACCTGGCACGACAATTTTCAGGTAACACTAAGACACTACCGTTGTACCACTATACCCTCCTGAGGCGAAAGAAAGACATTACCGTAGGCAGGAATAACATTATCGCTGAAGCGACGTGTGCGAGCAGATGGTGCACTGGGTGCTGGCAAGGATTACAAGGAGCTCCTAACTTGTCGACAAGAAGCTTAAACCTAAAGCAAGCAGACCCAGATTTGAAGTGCAGCACTTAGTCGCACGATTAGACTTTCAGCAGAGCGAAAGTGAATGAGCGAGGTGGAACTATCGCCGCTAGAAAGATGCAACTACTGGGGAATTAAATTTACAAATGAAGACAGCAACCAAAGGCGAGTGTTCCAAATTTACGCACACGACTAGTTTTGTCAGATACTTCTCGCAGAACGCTGCATTGCCCAATGTTGGCATATAAAGAAAAGTTACATACGAAAGTTACAGTGAGATGCACGAAGTAAAGATAGATCCTGCTGTATAGTGAACATGGCATTTGCTGAAGATGAGATTTACGAAATGTTGTAAGATAAAAACTTGAAGGATGAAAACAAGGCGAAGTGACATTCTCCTGTATATTAATTGATAACAAATCACAGGGAAAGTGAGACGTGAATGATTAAGTCTCAAAAAAAAAAGAAGAAGAAGCAGAAAAAAAACATGCCGTAGCATTCGCGCCACATGTAGCAGCCTAGCACGGACAGACATTACAATTTGAGCAGTGTATATAATTCGTAGTCTCTTCCCCTCCGCCCACGAAAGAAACTCGAAGGTACATTCCATATAATTTTGAGAAAGGTCAAATCACATGAAAAAAACTCTTACGGGAATGATACTACACGCAGGTTAAATCATTCTGCTTATGCTGTCAATGATTTATGTGAATCTTACCGTCATGAGTTCAGAGAAGGATTTGAAATAGCTGCTCACATTGCACCCTTCAGTAAGCTAAGCTTTAACACGACCTTCGAGAGTGAGTCGGTACTCTTCGCAAAATGTTGCTTTTTAAGCAGACCCAGCAGTTTCCTTTGTGATTTATATCATTATACAATACGTTTCCAACAACAATGATGGGTATTTATAATTAAATTTGGTATTTTGTGATTTTTTTAAGACGTCCTTTAACTGTGAATGCTTTAATGATAGTAAAACAATGTTAGAAATGAAGACTTATACCTAGGTGGAACTTAGAGTTACCAGATATTACCAAACAAATTCATTGCGGACGAGAGAAGCACTCCGAGAACGCATACCTAAGCCAAGCAGGGCAATGTTGACAAAAAATTCAAATCGGTCTTGAAACCGGATTTCTTTATTGTAACCAAAATTTGGACGTTTATGATTAATTACTTTGCAAACAGCTCCTGTGTTTACACTGAAGATTAGCCAGTAACTTTTTCAGTTAGGTACGTTAGACAAACACTATGACAAATATTTCGTCAAACACACAAACGGATGAAACGATCATCACTAAAATTTGGTCATTTGTACCTTCAAAATTTCTAGCAATTCCTACAAATTTCATCAACTTTCGTTCATAACTTTTTGGTTAATGTTCCCAACAATATCAAAACACAACCAGAGACAAACGGATCATACAAAAACGTGGTCAGTTGCTCATCGTCACATTCCCTACAGCCTTTGTAAATTTCTTAAAAGATCCGCTAATAATTGTTTGAGCTCCGTTACCAAGGAAAATATGACAAATACCTACACGGTTGAACGGATCTTCACCAAAAGTTAATCATCTGATCCTGCTAACATACCAAACAATACCTGTATATGACTTTAAGATCCGTTCAGTTATTTTGGTAACAAACAAACTCTACAAAAGCATAACCTCCTTGGCAGAGGTAACTATACGCGGCAAATAATGATAAGGCCTATACTGGAAACCTTCACTTGTAACGGAATCTCAACAATTACCTCCGCCAAGGGGGCTATGTTTTTTGTTGGAGTTTGTCTCTCCGTCTGTATGTCACCAAGATAATTTTAAAAAGTTAAGGACGGATCCATAAGAAATTTGTAGGAACCGTTAGAGATGTTAAAAGACAAAAAAAAATTAAATTTTGGTGATCTGCTGTTCAGTTTGTATTGGGACTATAGGCTATGTTTGTCAAAACAGAATGCAAAAAGTTACGGACGGAACTTCATGAAATTTACGGAATTGTTAGAAATGTTAAAAGGCACAAATGATCAAATTTTGGTGATGATCGGTTTATCCGTTTATGTATTTGATTAGATGTTTGTCTTGGTGTTCGTCAGAACATAATTAAAAAGTTACGGACAGATTTTTAATAAATTACAAGAACTGTTATTAATGTTAAAAGGCACAAAAGACCAAATTTTGGTGATGATAAAAAAATTCTTTTTTCACACCAATCTGAATTTCTCGTTGACGTTGCCTTGCGTGCCGGAAGTATGCGCTCCGAGTGCTCTTATGGGTCTTGATTATCGTTGCCCTCAGATTGTCGTTTAGGTTTTTAGAGTCTGTGAGACACTGATGTGGTCTCCATGCAATCACAGTATTCCCTCAGCTGCAATCTTTCTTGCAGCCAAACCTCTTAAATTATTATTAGAGCCTTAGTTTAACCACTGTAGCAGCGAGCACGAAGGCGCTATGTTAGCAATGATGCCTACGCAGTTTTACTAGGCATTTCTGCCAGAGAGTTTCAGTAAGTTGGTGAACTCACTAGGTGAGTTCTCTACTGGCTTCAATCTCGGTCTAGTACGCTACTTCTAACCAAAAAATAAGGCGCAAAGCATCCCCTAACCCTTACGGTACGGCTGTACGAATTCGCTTAGCCACGCCGCATAAGGCCAAGACACGAAAAGAGAAGATTGTAAAAAAAAAGAAACACTCGAGCAGAGGGTCCCTGCCGTGGCGCCCCACACAAGAAGTAGGAGTCCCATGGAATGGGTCGCTTGCCACCACGTCACGAAACGGAGAAGTTTAAAAGAATTACCTAACTCTTTACAAACTAACCTCGTCAGTAGAAACTACGGCCAGATACATCTCCGGCTGAAAAGGCACTCGGGACGGCCATAAGGTTCATGAGGCCCCAGCCTTCTGAAATTCTTGTTCCAAGTTATTAGTTCCCGCCTTGCGGCAGTACTTTCACGCATCCGCCAACAGCAGCACCTATGCGACCACAGCATTACAATACGAGCCTTGCCCTCAAATGGTATAGAGGTAACATATTTTATATTTACTGGTATCAGTGACTAACCAAGACCTACGCTTTCGCAATGCTAAATTTATCCAACAAACGATTGCAGATTTTTCGAAATTAGAAACCAACTCAATGGAAATAATAAATAATTACCTATATCATATATTGGCTTGAAAGCAGTGGTAAATTTATGAAGAGTTTTAATGAAGAAAATAATGAATCTTGTTGTTCCAAATAACAGTCGATCACAACACTACCACCAAGCGGACGTACTGAACAAAAGTTGAAGAAAGACATAATAACCTTAATAACTATATATTCGGTCAGCGACACTTTTACTTTGAAGTTAATGAAAGACAACCTGCCAAACCTTGATAGATATTACGTTCAGTCAAAAGTACTTGGACAGACGCCGCGCTGAATAATTTAAAATGTAGACAAGACAATCCTAATGAATTTGGCGTTTAGTCAAAGGTAATTTTGCTTTACTTAGCAGAATGAAAGACAAAATTAAAACCAAACTTCGCGCCATATCAAAGGTACTTTTACCAAACTAAGACTGCTAGATAAGATAATCTTGACTCACTTTTGTGGCACTAGAAACAATAGCGCCTTGCTCTCCATTAGCTCTTTGATATACAGCACGAATGGATCTACTGAAAGGTCACGATGGCGTACTGGTCCGTGCATTGTAAACCAGCGAAGGAGAGCAGCTAAAGGAAATGGAAATAATGAAAAGAATGTGAACACGAGGTGGGCGAGGTTAGGCGTGACCTTCACCAAATTAAAAATTTGTCAGACTACAGAAATTATTAAGCGCGGCGTCTGTCCAAACAGACGAACACGTCTGGGTGCCGTGAATTTTAGAGAAGAGACATGACTATCGCATCGCAGCTGATATTATACCGTTTCTGAGAGTAAATATGTTACCTTTTCTAGAGGCTGCTAAAATATTATACAGAGAAACTATACGGCAGGAAAGGAATGGGAGGGCAGTAGGTAGTACATAATTTCAGATATTAACAGCAACACAATAGCGCCAGACCAGCAACACATCCCTGGCACTGTGGTGATAACTCCAAGTGCGAGTGCAGCACAAACATCTTTTCAAAAGCCGGTACCCAAAACAGCAAGCTAACTTGCATCTTTCCCGATACAATCTATGTCATCCTAGAAAAACAAGAGAGGAGGACTATACAAACACAGAAATTGACATAAGCGTTCCTTTGACAGTAAATGGAAGACAGAAAAAGATGGCGCAACAAAAACCGCACTTACACAAAATATATACATATGCGAAAAAAATCTACCCGAAAGGTAACTACGCGCACACTTATGAGGCAAAAGCTATATAATTTATTAACCAATAAGCGAAAGTGATAGCCTATCAAACAACACATACAGGCTGCAACTGATAACAGAAAAAAGGCCTTGTTAAGTAATTGGTGCGATATCACTAAGGCATAGCTAGGCTTGATGGTCAGGCTTATTTAGCAGTCGAAACGCGTACCTACCGTGACGAACAGGTGGAACATACACAAAACATGAGGAGAGCGGGAACATAACAAATTATAAGACAACTGATGTCACTGTGATCTCTAATTTTAGTAAGATTGTACGATACGTCCTCATGCACGACGAAACTGGGAATTATCATCAAAATATCACCTCGATGACCAATAAATGGAGGTCAAGCACAATCAAAAATCACACTTGAAAGACCGTGAACGACTTCAATTTTGCATCTTTCGCAGAGAAGTCATGTATCAATGAAATTATCAACCAGTCCAAAATTATCACAATAACAGTTGCTGACCGTGAACGGGGGGGGGGCTGTATTTCGAAGTTATATCATTATACTCAAAAGCTACAACTACGCAAAAAACTTCGCACTCAATCTCCCACAATAAGTTTAATACTTCCCACAAAGACAGCATTGTTCTTAATTGTTGAAAAGCGAGCGTTCACCAATACCAGTTCACATTCAAAAAATCAAAACTAATAATCGAAAGGCTATCAATGTTTAGAAATAAAAATCATAACCAAGCGGTATCTTCGGGGATGGCAGTCTTTTTATTGAACTCATTCAGGCTTTCTACCTCGCTACAATTAAGGGCTCATTCTTCTGCAGGAATACAAAAGGAGAAAGAACTCCCCTAACGATGAGGCACAGCCTGAATAAGATAGGGTTTAACTTCGGATTGCTTATAAGCCTTATAAATAGTCACCACTATTTAAAACGACTAGAGTGGTAACACTACCGAAATTGGAGATTCAATACTATTACTTACATTGCAAACAGGCTACCACCTCCGCGACCCACACTGGTACCGCGTAAGCACTGGGAACAAAGTTCAGTGCAACAACGGTCTGTGAATGAACCTCGATGGAACACGCGGCACACAAGGTCTGGACGGATGCAGAGACACACTGAAAACTATACACGCTCGCTCCCCGGTCTGTAATAAATCCCTTCAAAGTTACATAATTGCATAGCTATGCGTAAATAATGAAATATGGAAAAATACCGAGGAATATAATGGCAGGTGGAAAATACAAAAATCTGAAGATCTGACGCGCAAAGAAATTCAAACAATTGAACACGTTAAGGCAAAAATAAACCTTTATAATTACTTTTATTATTATGATATAAAAGTTATATTAGCCATAAACGTATATTTTGTCTTGTTGATGGAATTAATTCAAATTCCCTTGAGTATCACACCTTTCTCTTTATTGTTTTCTCCTTATCGTTATCTATTGTCCTTCTTTTCAATTCTTCAAGTTTTGGATGCAGAACATTCAGCGGTTTCAAATCTACACCTGTTCAGAACCGCTGGCTTCAAGCGTGAAGGATCACACGATTAACTTACTGATAGCAGATGCATTCATTTGCTCCCGGACGGATTGCCAACGAAGATTTCACACACTTGGAAGCACGGATACGCGCCCACTGAGAAAGTAAACTAAACGCGAGAAGCCACACGAAGGAAGACCACGCCACCACTTCCACACACCGCGGCCGACAATATGCAGCGCTAGTACGGACTTGTGATCTAATCACAGCCTGCAGCTGCTTAGCGTCTTCATAATCTCCTTCCATAAAGACATTGCGGCAGTTCCGCAAGGCACGCATCTGCTTTGGCACGAATTACAACGGAGCGCTTTGATTAGAAGCGACTGAACAGAAGAAAAACAGGGAAAGCAATGGTCTATCCTTTATAAAGGCTCAGTGGTCAGAATACGTGAAAATATGAAGTGATTTCGTCCAGTTCCACAAAGTGACGCTTCAGGATACAACATAAAATCTAAAAGAAAAAGTTTTCAGCAGTGCAAGAGAAAAAAAATCTGCACGGAAGGCTAGAGAATAAATTGGTTCAGTTTCTGTTCTGGAGAACGTCGAGTCGTCGATTTATGCTGCTTCCGCAGGATTCGAAAGCGGCTAACGATGACAAAGCTCCTCCAATAAACTCAACTGAAGGTTCGACAAGCAAAAGAGTTAACGTTCGGTGTTACTGTAACGCGAGGCCACAAGTAATGGAGGAAAATTACACTGAATGTCTGATACCTACACTGGTATTCATAACATTGTTCTCTATTATATTTTATGCACTCGCTTTTTTCGTCTCCCATCCAATACTTGTTGCCTTCCATACATTATACAGGGCTGAGAGTATTTGTGGTGAAGAGAATAACGCACAGTCGACAGCGCAAGCTAACGTCGTACAGTAGTTGGGATTCTTCTAGCACTCTTGGCATGGATGAATTGCCACACGACCGCATAATGTGAGCAAAGAGTAGAGTGAGAGCATGCCATTTCTTCAGCACTCTGGGCCCATGGGCACAATACCAAGCAGAGGAATCAAGTTGTGTGCGCCTCTCTTGAGCAATCATAATATAAACAACGTACCACATCATTGCATTTTTGCTAGCTTCCCACTTTTGGACTCCAGCACTCACAGTGCAAAAGAAAAACGTCGAAAGTTGATGGCACAATATTAGAAAATAGAAGCAGCATCACGCACGTGTCTTCCAGCATCCCGCTCTGCAAAGTGCACAGACTTACAAAGAAGTTGCTACGACGCTTTGAACTCTCAAGGCCAATAAATTTTCTGTTTCGGTGTCAGTCTCCTCCTTTGAAGGAAGGCTGCGACGTAATGCAGAAACAACAGACAGCCCAAGTGTGCTGAAGCCGGTACGAACACAAGGGCCCAAATTAGATTGGCCACTGAAATGTTCAAGCACCTTGCACGCACAGAAGTTCAAATACAACGGACCATCCGAGTTCGGAATAAAGCGCACGTTAAAATGGGCGTTCATCACTTCGTACGCTCGACTTGTAGCATCCCGTGCCATCAAAAAACGAGAAACAGCTATTTCATTTCAGTATTTTCGTTGGTCGTGTTCGTGGTCTCGATTGTACCATGGAGGATACTGAATTCTGTAAGACACCTGCTCGCTTGAACTTTGAATACGCACCAGAAGGTTAAAGAGCAGCCAATTGCGCGACGGTGACATTACCTTGTTATCTGCTGTGCTGCCAAGAATTCAGACATAAAATAATAATCTGCTGAGTACTCAAGAAATCTCATCGTAAAAAATTTGATCGCATGACACAAAAACTGGGCTTATAACTCCGCACTAAGGATATTTGAAGCGTGACAGAAAATAGATACACAGATAGAGAAATGAAAAGACGACGGTCAGTATTCTGTATTATGTGGTACATACACTTGAATATTTCTGTATCGACGGGAAGATGTTGCAACAGGTATACTGAAATCCTGAAGATGCATTCCTTACTATGGCAAAATATCTGAAACACAATTTTACCGCAAAATGAATGCACTAATCTTGCAGCAAAGATAACGTATTGAGTTTTCAGCAATGACAAACATAGGAGAATTCATAATGTTTTTCTATGCTCTACCTGATGGACGGCACTTAATTTTAGCACTGCAAGAATTGGGGCTCATGTTCCGTTATCTAATCTCAAATGTAGGTTCCAACTGCAGAAGCGGGCTGCTGTGTTTCCGGCTGGGCACAAGATGATGGCAAGATCCCCTCGGTTTTACCTCATCCATCCACTGCTACCTGGCATTACTTTGAACTTGAAACCCAGGCATTTTCAACAAGCTGCCGAAACACGCTACGCTTAAAAAAAAGCGCTGTAATTCTCGTAATTCGAGTCAACTATACATACACCGACAGTTTTAAATTAAGGGAGACCACGAGATCGCTCGTGACAGCGATGTTTGAGGCCCTCATCAATCACACTTGACGCACTGCCCAAGATCAATACACAAGGAAAGTCTTGGAAGGAAGGCTGGAAAATGGGCTAGAGCTATTTTTATTCGGCATCAACTATTCCAAAGAAAGATAACGAACGCCTATCAAGACTTTATGATAGCAGTACTTGCTACTTCAGAGCCACCGAGCGATCTTGGCACAATAAACTCACATCATGGAATAGGTTTGATGCACAGTAAGCGCAATTCGCGAAGTATATATGTTCGAGGCACGATAACTCACTTCGTGATGTAGGTTCGGAGCACTATGAATTTAACTTCGCTGAGTAGGTTCGGTGTAAAATTAATTTACTTCACGGCGTATGTGCAAAGCACAATTAACTCGTTTCGTGGAGTAGGGTTGAGGCACAAGAAACTCACTTCGTGGAGGTTTGAGAAACAACAAACTCGCTTCGCGGAGTTGGTTTGAGACACAACAATCTCGCTTCGTGGAGTTGGTTTGAGACACAACAATCTCGTTTCGTGGAGTAGGGTTGAGGCACAAGAACCTCGCTTCGTGGAGTAGGTTTGAGAAACAACAAACTCGCTTCGCGGAGTAAGTTTGAGATATAACAATCTCGCTTCGTGGAGTTGGTTTGAGACACAACAAACTCGCTTCGTGGATTAGGTTTGAGGCACAAGAAATTCGCTTCGCGGAGTAGGTTTGAGGCACAACAAACTCGCTTCGCGGAGTAGGTTTGAGACACGAAAAACTCGCTTCGTGGAGTAGGTTCAAGTCACAATACACTCCCTGAGTAAGTTCCAAAGAGCAAGGCAAGAATAAACTTTTCACAAGAGACTACAGGGTAATTGAGGTGTCGTGTAGACCATCGCTGTGCAATCTTTCGCCGGCACTGAAAGAGGTAAGCCTGAAGATCAAGGAGCGTAGCAAGAGAAGCGCCTAGGCTGTACCTGCCCGTGCCTGCTATACGGTGCCGCTTTACGGCAGCATAAAGGCTGGAATTTCATCCTCAATTGCCGTGGAACATTCTGCGCACGCTAGATACTTATGGCAAATAATTTTACGTAGTAACGAGAACCCGCATTTTAAAGACGGGCATAATTAAAGAACAGCCACGCATAGCAAACTACGCACAGCTCTGAGCAGTTCAAAAGTAGTGTACCGGTAGAAAAGAAAAATTTCGTACTACAATAACCAAGGTAATTTGGTGAGAGGCAAAGGTAAGGTCGTCTTGACCACACTCCCCAATCAGGAAACCCAAATGCACGGGTTTGTGCGACCGATAAATGGCCGCTACGACCCAGAGAAGTGTACTGCTGCAGCCGACCATGGAATATCCGAGCAATGTTATGTTACGGGGTTATTAATTTAAGAATAGAATAGAGGGATATTGATATAATAAAGAATAAATCAATGAAGATTGAATAAAAGAAAATTCCTACTGTAAATGATATGTTTAATTACGATTGATCCAGTTGATCATTCTNCTTCGTGGAGTAGGTTTGAGGCACAAGAAACTCGCTTCGTGGAGTAGGTTTGAGGCACAAGAAACTCGCTTCGTGGAGTAGGTTTGAGACACAAGAAACTCGCTTCGTGGAGTAGGTTCAAGTCACAATACACTTCGCCGAGTAAGTTCCAAAGAGCAAGGCAAGAATAAACTTTTCACAAGAGACTACAGGGTAATTGAGGTGTCGTGTAGACCATCGCTGTGCAATCTTTCGCCAGCACAGAAAGAAGCAAGCCTGAAGATCAAGGAGCGTAGCAAGAGAAGCGCCTAGGCTCTATCTGCCCGTGCCTGCTATACGGTGCCGCTTTACGGCAGCATAAAGACTGAAATTTCATCCTCAATTGCCGCGGAACATTCTGCGCGTTCTAGAAACTTATGGCAAATAATTTTACGTAGTAACGAGGGCTCGCATTTTAAAGACGGGCATAATTAATGAACAGCCACGCATAGCAGACTACGCACAACTCTGAGCAGTTCAAAAGTAGTGTACATGTAGAAAAGAAAAGTTTCGTACTACAATAACCAAGGTAATTTGGTGAGAGGCAAATTAGGTAAGGTCGTCTTGACTACACTCACCAATCAGGAAACCCAAATGCACGCACGGGTTTGTGCGACCGATAAATGGCCGCTACGATCCAGAGGAGTGTACAGCTGCAGCCGACCATAGAATATCCCAGCAATGGCAAAGACGGAAGGTTCGGTCGGCAGCTGCGCTGCCCCCCCCCCCCTTCTACCGATCCTAAGGCCAGTACCACTAGCAGTGGCTAAGGGTGCTTTCACACCAAGAGCGGCGCGGCGCGGCGCGAGCGGCGCGGTGTTAAATATCTTTGGTATTCCTATGCAGAAACGCTTTGCCTTTCACACTGCAAGCGGCGCGGCGC
>LQNS02277220.1:2807334-2824996 GCA_001587735.2 Parhyale hawaiensis | reverse complement strand
AAGAGGTGGTGGTTGATAGGATGAACCCAGTGTTGCCTTTCCCGTTTCGGACCATCTAGCAAAAGGTACGCACTCACAAAATCTTCTATATTGACTGGCGCAATGAAAGCATGAATCGCTCCGCTCGCGCCGCTTATATGTGAACACGTCACCGCGCCGCGCCGCTTCGCTCGCGCCTCGCCGCGCCGCTTCGCTCTTGGTGTGAAAGCACCCTAAGAGTGAAAGAAATGCTGAGCCTACATTTCCCGCACGTCAAGCCTTGTTGTCCGCCCCGAACGTTGAACCACCTGATAATGAGCTAGTCAGCATCTTGGCCACAGAGCTGCTACGGAGATCAATGTAATGGTAGCTAGTACCATTCCTCCGGCCTACGCCCCCCCCCCCCCATCTACCAATCTACCATATGTCACCGGCGTTTCGCGAACACAAAGAGAAACACCCCCCGACGACACCCACCTACCCGTCGGGCTCTCTCTCTGCCCACGCACGGTTGCCCACGGACGCTGGAAATTTCAAATTATATTTTGTTGACTAAGAATTGTAAGGAAAATTACCTGACTATTTTCAGATGTAAAATGTCCGTTAAAGTTGCTCTTATCAAACCTTTAGCTCAATGTAAGAATGGTACTGTCAATGTAAATTAGCCAATTAAACGAACTGGGATCGCGATCGTCTGTTACCGGTTTGTAACAACGACGCCTGACTAGCTGGGGGCCGAGAAAGAAACCGCCCGGGATTCTGAGCAGAGCTCTTCTAGTGAGTGGACGTGTGTAGGCAGCGCTCGTCGGGCGGACCATGATCTGGTCCTTTGCAATCACCTTATCACAGATGAGTATTCCCATGTTGGTAAACTTGTTTCTTTGATTGTTGACTAGTAGAGGTAGGTAGCCCGTCTGTGTGAAAATGTCAGGTTTTCCTCGCTAGGATAACTTCATTTTGTCACCCTGATTAGGTTTTCCCCGATAGACAAATAAACCCCCTTAAATCTATCCTAATTAACTTGTATGTTTACCCTTGTGATAGAAATATATCCTATATGTAGGCCACGCTACCGCTTAACCAATTATTTGGAACGACGTACTGAACTATCTGTAGGGTTTTTAGTTTCTCAATGTATACAGAATTTATCTCTAAAAAGAGCTACAAGTCCATCGGGCTTTACCAAAACTCAACTTTTCTAGCCCCATTTCACCAGGGAACATTACATCAAGCTCCTGAAGTGAAAATTTTCTTTCCGAGCACTAAACTACAAAATAATTCTTGTTGGTACAACTAATCCTATTTTTTTCTGTCGAGTAGTTAAAATTTTCGTTCACACTACAGAAGCGACCTAACGGAGGAAGAAAGAAGGGATATATATAGTATATATGGCGCAAAAAACGCGGAACCCATACACAAGAGTGTCAACGCGTATAGGAACAGTTTCGTTTCATTATGCCAGTGATAATTTGGTACCTCGAATCAAACAAGCAATTTGTCCTTACGTGCTAACTAAACCGCAGTAGTCACCCATGCAGAGCAATCTTATTCGCAAGTTGACGACACTTGCGAGTGCTATCATTAGTTTCAGCTTCTCCTACACTACAAAAACGTTTTTACTCTTGGAGCTTAAGATTTTTGAGGCTGCAAATGAAAGAGTAAGGCAAGACTGATCGGTCGCAGACTAATGCGCTAGCATGAACTAGCTAGTAGCCTTACCAGAGTGAATTAAACTCAGCTGTAATAAAATAACACTTACACGACTAGGCACAAGAACCAATACTGGTTAAAATGTGGTTAAAGGTTTAGCAATTAATGTTAAAAATGTGTTGGTCATAGTAACTAGACAGAAAACGTGGTCACAACCACCAAATCTGTTTGATACGCCCAACCTACAGTTGGGATTAGGGAATCCACATTTGCAACTACATGTTTAGCCTCGCTTCACACTTGCGTCTTTAAACGACGCGGCAAAGAAAACGCGGCGCAATTACAACTGCTTCAAATGAAAACCGATGCGGTACAAATATCGCAAGTGTGAAAAGTTTCACTGGAAACAATTGTACACTAAGCTTAATTGCGACGCGCTTTCTTTGCTGCGGCGTTTAAAAACGCAAGAGTGAAGCGGGCCTTAAATATTGTTGCCGCAGCTCGCATTTTTGCTGAGGCTCAGCTGATCATAAATACTTCGGTTACGGGCACCAAAACTGAAAGTAACCGACAGTTCTCTGTGTGTACCTATTGAAGATACATAACAGCCTTCACATTCAACCACATCTTGATGTATGCAACAACATACAAGTAGCCTAACTTGACACGCCCCGTCTACTAAGACATGAGTAGTGTTAAAGAAAGATACTCAGTTATGGCCAACGATGGCTTTTTCCGGAGCCCAAGCTTTGTAGTTGAGATAGTAGTTCATTTAACCCATTAATGCAAGAATAAATACTAATACTCTCGTAGGAATAACATTCTTTGGTACGTGTCGTACATGCATTTGAGGGTTAAGTTTTCTGACCAACGATTATAAGCGTCAGTCGATCGGCTAACAAATCTTTTAAGAGTAAGAAGACATGCAGCTCTGCAGAGATCATCTAGATTCCACACAACCTACACAAACCTTAGAGAAGATAAAGAACGTTTCGAACTGAACAAGGTCTATTTTCATTTTAATAATCATCTAAAAGTTTAATGCACACCACACATCTTTCACGAGCTATGACGAGAACCTCCGCTCTGAGAAGTTCAAATAATGTAAGCTAGCGACTAAGGGTGGAGCGTTCAGAGCTTATAACGCGGGGAAATTGACGGGCTTTGCGGAACAGGCGACGGCTTCGTCGTTATTACTACAAAATAAATTCTCTGTGCTAAAAGATGCTTAACTAAACTTGCAGGCAGTTCAATTCTATGCATAATTACGCGAATAAATGGATGAAATATTATACATCTATGACAATTTCTAAGTTAGATAGGTCTGGGAAAAAAGGGAACACGATAATTGAAAAGACGAGCAAACGGCTCACTTAATATACTGTACTTTATTATAATGAACATATTGACAGATAGATGTGAAGTACTGCTAGTGGAAAAACACGGAAACTTACTTATATACTGTACATCGCATTAAACTAAATAAAATTTCCGTGTCACGGTACTCCCAGTGACAATTCGGAAACGGTTTAGTCGTAAAGGTTTAAATACAGCCCGTTAACCGTCACCGACGGTATACCGTATGTGGGCGCTGTGGTTTGTATTTAACTAAATCCATCTCCATGCGGAGTTCTCCTAAAGTGCGCTTCTCGACTACTGCTGGTGCCTGGTTTTTGTCTTGTTTATCTTCACTTTTCTACGGCGAAAACAATGTTCAAGAATCGTTTTGAGATTTCGTCTAGGATGTATTACACTTGACCGTACGAATACGTCGCAGCCACCCGGGAACGACGGATAATAGATTAAAAGATAAGAGAATATCGGTCAAAATACAGGATATAGTCTTGTCTGTATTCGCTTCCAATAACAAAAACTAATCTAAAGCAAAAATGAAGCTTGAATTCATGATAGACGCGCTTAAAACAGGAAACTGTGACTATAATGCCAAATCGCAAAGCATGCGTCAATTGACATATCAAATACCTAGTATTTTCACACCATAAATTACAGGAACAAAATATTTATCCCGTGATGCAGTTCAATTAGTTTATAAGGAAATACAGTAAAACCTATTAAATGAATGCAAACTATAACAGTCTCTGATATATTCGACCACACTGGTCGTACCCATGAGACACGAATAAAGTAAGTTAGGCATTCGGAGTACACACTAAACTGAGTTACGCACAAAAAAAGAGCAATGTACTGTACGATTCCCACTGGATGAGCAGCATAAACTCTATCCAACACACGCTCCGATTCACCAAATTAATTGAATTTGCACAGTTGTTTCACTAACTGTACCGAATTAACGAACACGCAATAAAATCAAGTGGTCAGAGGCTCGCTCTCAATCGTGGACTTCACAACTGCACCCCAACACCGACTGGCCCCATGTCCCGCTCGCCCTCCCCTCCGTAGCAACATCGTCAATGCTGGCGCACGAACACCACGCAGGGACGTGACCAGAGGTGCGGCTTCGCGCGCAGCAATAAACTTTGGCTGACAGCATCAAGGTCTCCAAAGCCCGTGATTTGAGCCTCGCCATCTCGTGATCTATGGAGCCGACATCGATATTTCAAATTATCGCTGCTCCTCCTATAAATGGCTACGGCTCAAATCCAGGAAGAACTGCAAGTTCCACAGACGTTAAGAAAAAAATTGGCGGACACGTGTTCTCCGTGCAATGGTCGCGTTGTCAAGTTTTTACGTACATTTGCTCGAAATTATGTTAGTGTTACGTGTTCATGCTATGCGATATGTCCATTTTATCATTATTTTCACTTATGTGCTACACTGAAAACTACTGTATACTTAGTATTCACCCAGCTGTACTAGCATAGAGTTCTAGAGATGCTAGTGCAGCTACAACTGCAGTCATTGATTGAAAATCTAAGCGTCTGAAGTAGTAGTAGTAGTAGTAGTAGTAGTAGTAGTAGTGACGCGAAATCTCTCTTCTACAAGTCTCATCATTCTCAACCATAACGCACGTAATTTCCGTTGGGCTGTTTCCAATTGCGCACCGTCGGGCGAGGTCGAAACTTTGTGAATACGGACGGAGAAGCACCCAAGGAGATGGAGCAAACTATGAACATTTCAAGTGAATGGGGACACTTCTTCGCGTGTGGCTCCATTGAAAATTATACACACAGAAAACGAGTTAGTTGAATAACTAAGAAGTCCGCAGTTACTTAAATAAACCCTTTCGTTTGCTGAAATAAGCGCCTTCTGTAGACCTTAAGTGAAGCCGACTGAACTTAGACAGGCGTTGTAAAGATACACACTGTGTTCTAGCCTCGTTACTCGGCCAACCTTACGAATTAGAACTTGAACAAACAATTCAGAATACAAACCTAATTTATACTTGTTCAACGGGTGCGTATATGTCCTTTACTCAAGGGCTGGAGTAAGGCTGTACCACGCTTCGTTCGCTGCTCGAACTGAATCCTCTAAATTGCCTTAAAAACCAGTGACATTCGAGTAAGGAGGCGTCAATGTGCAGCAGCCACAATAATGGTCGGTCACAAAGCTAAATAGGCACCGCCAGTAATTGTTGCTCGGCCGTTTAATAAGCGTCCAATTAAAAACTTGGTCCGACAGAGGGAGAGAATTGTAATGAGTTCTCTCGCAGCTCTTACTGATGCATTAAAAGCACGGCGAAAAATAAATCACACTCAGCAGGCGACGTATATTTCTACTGTGATAAAAGGTCAGTAGGTGATACTGGAACGCGTGAGCCGCCTGCAGACCATGGAAACACTTTTCTGTATGAAAGCTGAAAACGAATAACGGTAACATACAGTGTAAGCCCACTTCAAAGCAACCTACACGGAGAGAAAAAAAGTAGTTTCTAAGACTCCTCGCAAACTTGTGTTTATACTACAGGGTAATATTTTTAAATAAGTATCAAGCATTTCAACTACGATTTTGGACTTGGCACATATAGCGACACGAATCCTGATTCAAGAATGCCATCGACATGGAAAATAGTGGCACGCATTACCCCAAATGTAGTGGGCCACACCAAGCAGCGAAACGCAACACGAATTTCTCCGACCTCCACACCATGTAGCGACACGCATTCTCAAGGATGTCTTATACTTCCACACCATGTAGCGACACGCATTCTCAAGAATGTCTTATACTTCCACACCATGTAGCAACACGCATTCTCAAGAAAGTCTTATACTTCCACACCATGTAGCAACACGCATTCTCAAGAAAGTCTTATACTTCNAACACTACATTCTTACTTGATAAACCTATTTTTAAAGACATTAATTACTTTCTTATGTGTAGCTATATGTAGTCGAACAAATCTATATTTATGTATGTATTTTCTTTTTTTTTTGTGTGAATCCATATTTTCATAACAGTTAAAACGGAAGGTTCGGTCAGCAGCTGCGCTCCCCTCCCGATCCTAAGGCCAGTGCCACTACCAGTGGCTAAGAGTGAAAGAAATGCTGAGCCTACATTTCCCGCACATCAAGCCTTTATGTCCGCCCCGAACGTTGAACCTCCTGATAATGAGCTAGTCAGCATCTTAGCCACTGTGCTACTACGCATATTAGGTTCCTGAAGTGAAAATTTTCTTTACGAGCACTAAACTACCAAATAATTATTGTTGCTACAACTAATCCGATTTGGTTCTGTCGAGTAGTTAAAGTTTTCGTTCCCACTACAGAAGCGATCACGGAGGAAGAAAGAAGGGATATATATACTACATATGGCGCAAAAAATAGCGGAACCCATACACAAGAGTGTTCCCACACACGATCAACGCGCATAGGAACAGTTTCGCTTCATTATGTCAGTGATAATTTGGTACCTCGAATCAAACAAGCAATTTGTCCTTACGTGCTAGCTAAATCGCAGTAGTCACCCATGCAGAGCAATCTTACTAGCAAGTTGACGACACTTGCGAGTGCTATCATTAGTTTCAGCTTCTGCTACACCACAAAAGCGTTTTACTCTTGGAGCTTAGGATTTTTGAGGCTGCAAATGAAAGAGTACGGCACGACTGAACGGTCGCAGACTAATGCCCTAGCATGAACTAGCTAGTAGCCTAACCAGAGTGAATTAAACTCAGCCGTAATAAAATAACACCTACACGACTAGGCACAAGAACCAATACTGGTTAAAATGTAGTTAAAGGTTTAGCAGTTAATGTTAAAAATGTGTTGGTCACAGTAACTGGACAGAAAGCGTGGTCGCAATCACCTAATCTGTTTGATACGCCCAACCTAAAGTTGGGATTAGGGAATCCACATTTGCAACTATTTAGGCTCGCTTCACACTTGCGTCTTTAAACGCCGCGGTAAAGAAAACGCGTCGCAATAACAATTGTTTCAAATGAAAACTGTGGCGGTACAAATATCGCAAGTGTGAAAGGTTTCATGGGAAACAATCGTACACTAAACTTAATTGCGGCGCGTTTTCTTTGCTGCGGCGTTTAAAAACGCAAGTGTGAAGCGGGCCTTAAATATTGTTGCCGCAGCTAGCATTTTTGCTGGGGCTCAGCTGATCGCAAATACTTCGATTACGGGCACCAAAATTTAGAGAAAGCATCCGACAGTTCTCTGTGTGTACCTATTCAAGATACATAACAGCATTCACATTCAACCACATCTTGATGTATCAACAACATACAAGTAGCCTAACTTGACAAGCCCCGTCTACTAAGACATGAGTAGTGGTAAAGAAAGATACTCAGTCATGGCCAACGATGGCTTTTTCCGGAGCCTAAGTTTTGTAGTTGAGATAGTAGGCTAGTTCATTTACCCCATTAATGCAAGAATTAATATTAATACTCTCGTAGGAATAACATTCTTTGGTACATGCCGTATATGCATTTGAGGGTTAAGTTTTCTGGCCTACGATTATAAGCGTCAGTCGATCGGCTAACAAAACTCTCAAGAGTAAGAAGACATGCAGCCCTGTAGAGATCATCTAGATTCCACACAACCTACACAAACCTTAGAGAAAATAAAGATTGTTTCGAAACGAACAAGGTCTAATTTCATGTTAATAATCATCTCAAAGTTTAATGTACACAACATATCTTTCACGAGCTATGGCGAGAACCTCCGTTCTTAGAAGTTCAAATAACGTAAACTAGCGACTAAGGGCGGAGCGTTCAGAGCTTATAACGCGGGGAAATTGACGGGCTTTGCGGAACAGGCGACGGCTTCGTCGTTATTACTACTACTACAAAATAAATTCTCTGTGCCAAAAGATGCTTAACTAAACTTGCAGGCAGTTCAATTCTATGCATATTTACGCGGATAAATGGATGAAATATTATACATCTATGACAATTTCTAAGTTAGATAGGTCCGGGAAAAAGGGGAACACGATAATTGAAAAGACGAGCAAACGGCTCACTTAATATACAGTACTTTATTATAATGAACATATTGACAGATGTGAAGTACTGCTAGTGGAAAAACACGGACACTTACTTATATACATCGGATTAAACTAAATAAAATTTCCGTGTCACGGTACTCCCAGTGACAATTCGGAAACGGTTTAGTCGTAAAGGTTTAAATATAGCCCGTTAACCGTCACCGACGGTATACCGTATGTGGGCGCTGTGGTTTGTATTCAACTAAATCCATCTCCATGCGGAGTTCTCCTAAAGTGCGCTTCTCGACCACTGCTGGTGCATGGTTTTTCTCTTGTTTTTCTTCACTTTTCTACGGCGAAAATAATGTTCAAGAATCGTTTTAAGATTTCGTCTCGGATGTATTACACTAGACCGTACGAATACGTCGCAGCCACCCAGGAACGACGCATAATAGATTAAAAAATAAGAGAATATCGGTCAAAATACAGGATATAGTCTTGTCTGTATTCGCTTCCAATAAAAAAAAACTAATCAAAAGCAAAAATGAAGCTTGAATTCATGATAGACGCGCTTAAAACGGGAAACTGTGACTATAATGCCAAATCGCAAAGCATGCGTCAATTGACATATCAAATACCTAGTATTTTCGCACCATAGATTACAGTAACTAAATATATATCCCGGGATGTAGTTCAATTAGCTTATAAGGAAACACAGTAAAACCTATTAAATGAATACAAACTATAACAGTCATTTGATATATTCGACCCAATGGTCGTACCCATGCGACACGAATAAAGTAAGTTAGGCATTCGGAGTACACACTAAACTGAGTTACGCACCAAAAAAGTGCACTGCACTGTACGATTCCCACTGGACGAACAGCATAAACTCTATCCAACACACGCTCCGATTCACCAAATTAATGGAATTTGCAGTTGTTTCACCAAATGTACCAAATTAACGAACACCTAATAAAAACAAGTGGCCAGAGGCTCTCAATGATGGATTCACAACTGCACCCCAACACCGACTGGCCCCAAGTCCCGCTCACCCTCCCCTCCCTAGCAACATCGTCAATGCTGGCGCACGAACACCACGCAGGGACGTGACCAGAGGTGCGGCATCGCGCGCAGCAATAAACTTTGGCTGACAGCATCAGGGTCTCCAAAGCCCGTGATTTGAGCCTCGCCATCTCGTGATCTATGGAGCCGACATCGATATTTCAAATTATCGCTGCTCCTCCTATAAATGGTTACGGCTCAAATCCAGAAAGAACTGCAAGTTCCATAGACGTTAAGAAAAAATCGGCGGACACGTGTTCTCCGTGCAATGGTCGCGTTGTCAAGTTTTCACGTACATTTGCTCGAAATTATGTTAGTGTTACGTGTTCATGCTATGCGATATGTCCATTTTATCATTATTTTTACATATGTGCTGCACTGAAAACTACTGTATACTTAGTATTCACCCAGCTGTGCTAGCATAGAGTTCTAGAGATGCTAGTACAGCTACAGCTGCAGCCACTGATGGAAAATCTAAGCGCCTGAAGTAGTAGTATATAGTAGCAGTGACGCGAGATCTCTCTTCTACCAGTCTTGTCATTCTCAAACATAGCGCACGTAATTTCCGTCGGGCTGTTTCCAATTGCACCGTTGGGCGAGGTCGAAACTTTGTGAATAAGGACGGAGAAGCACCCAAGGAGATGGAGCAAACTCTGAACATTTGACGTGAATGGGGACACTTCTTCCTGTGTGGCTCCATTGAAAATTTTACGCACAGAAAACGAGTTAGTTGAATAACCAAGAGGTCCACGCTTACTTAAATAAACCCTCTCGTTTGCTAAAATTAGCGCCTTCTGTAGACCTTTAAGCGAAGTCGACTGAACTTAGACAAGCGCTGTAAAGATACACACTGTGTTCTAGCCTTGTTACTCGGCCAACCTTACGAATAAGAACTCGAACAAACAATTCAGAATACAAACCTAATTTATACCTGTTCAACGAGTGCTAGAGGGCTGGAGGAACGCTGCACCACGCTTCGTTCGCTACTCGAACTGCGGATCCTTTATATTGCCTTAAAAACCAGTGACATTCGAGTAAGGAGGCGTCAATGTGCAGCAGCCACGATAATGGTGACCAAGCTAAATAGGCACCGCCAGTAATTGTTGCTCGGCCGTTTAATAAGCGTCCAATTAAAAACTTGGTCTGGCAGAGGGAGAGAATTGTAATGAGTTCTCTCGCAGCTCTTACTGATGCATTAAAAGAACGGTGAAAAATAAATCACACGCAGCAGGCGACGTATATTTTAACGGTGATAAAAAGTCAGTAGGTGATATTGGAACGCGTGAGCCGCCTGAAGACAATGGAAACACTTTTCTGTATGAAAGCTGAAAACGAATAACGGTAACTTTGAGTATAAACTCACTTTAAAGCAACCTACACGAAGAGAAAAAAAGGAGTTGTTAAGACTTCTCGCAAACTTGTGTTTATACTACAGTGTAATAATTTTAAATAAGTATCAAGTATTTCAACTACGATTTTGGACCTGGCACACATAGCGACACGAATCCTGATTCAAGAATGCCATCGACATGTAAAATAGCGGCACGCATTACCCCAAATGTAGTGGGCCACACCAAGCAGCGACACGCAACACGAATTTCTCCAACCTCCACACCATGTAGCAACACGCAACCTCAAGAATCACCGACCTCCACACAGTGACACGCAACCCCTTCACACCATAGAGTGACATGCAACCCCTTCACACCATAGAGTGACATGCAACCCCAAGAATTTTTCCGACCTCCACACCATGTAGCAACACGCATTCTCCAGAAAGACCTAGACTTCCACACCATGTAGCGACACGCATTCTCCAGAAAGTCCTAGACTTCCACACCATGTAGCGACACGCATTCTCAAGAATGTTTTAGACGTTCACACCATGTAGAGACACGCACTCTCATATCCGCAGTGCAGTATCATCGAGTCTGAAGCAAAATTGCGGCAGCTCCTTTGTTGACCAGGCAATTTTTCATGAGGGTCATGAAAGGACGATGCTCAGCTGCGCAGTTATGTACGGCGCACATCAAAGTGGCGTTTCCCAGCGCCGCAAAAGACAACTTGCAACACTGCAGATGAAAAGCTTAACAGCTCTGCCGCTCCAACTTACTCAACTAATGGACAAAGTTTGGCCACGAGTTTCCTTAAGAAATAAATAGGCTTGCTGCACGAAGTTATTTTTTCCGGGTCAGCCGCCGACGGAAAGAATTGCTGGTATTCTCTCACGCAAAATAGTGCAGAGTTCTGTCATACAAAGATGGACCATTGTCAACAAAACAGCAGGATCTGTTCTCGAAGCTCTGCACGACGTTTCGTGATATACGATGAGCATTCTTGAAATTTAACTGCCAAAGTGCGACGGGTCCAACAAGAAAAGGTATTAACGGCGCAGCAGAATACTGTCTAAAAATCGGCAATAGTACTGATGTTTGGACAGCTTAACATCATTAAAGTTGTTTATAAAAATTTCAAAGAGACAATTGATACACGACAGAAGGGCGTAGAGGGTACACAGACGTGGATGCCCCAAAAGTGTTAAGAAAATTCTAATATGTTGCAGAAAACGTAGTATTATAAGGTTTGATATATCCACCAAATCAGTATAGTCGATCTACAAATAATTAAAAATAAAAATATCCTGACTTTAAGCATAACCACTCAACATTACACAAACTGCTCCTTGTATCTTACTAAACAAATTCAGCGAAAAAGTTCTACAGAATAAGTCACTTGCTGGCTATGGATGCAACGACGACACGGAAGCAGGGACAGCAAACTGAAGACGATGGCACAGATATGCTAATGACCACACTGACGCATAAATTGTCGAACACTCCAGGGTAGAAGTATAATTCGCTGTATAATCTCAAATCACCGAGAATGCTGTCAGGGTTGGATGGGTGCTAAAAATCCGCAACGAAAACTATTTAAATAGCGCTGGAGCAAAGACCTTGAAGGATGTAAGACAAGGTACTGCATTTGGGTAGATGTTTGCACCAGACAAGCAAGTAGCTCCAAGGTCTTGGAATACAGGGAAACAAGGTCTACGGCATTGTGGCGCCACGGTCCGTTCGGGACAACATACTGTTTGGCGTAAAACAAAAACGCTCTATAATTCAAATCCACCGGCATAATCTCGTCTCACATCACAGGTTTCCCTCAAATGAGCACATCCATGAAAGTCAAGCCTACTGAAAGCGTTTTCAAACTTTTTCATTGGCTCTTGGAGGTCCATAGGGTACACATTTCTCAACTACACTGAAGTATTGTACCTAGTCAAAGACAACGAAAGACAGCCATCGTCCTATGTAAAAAATTTGTAGTTCATGCATCCATCGCTGTCGAGAGGCTTTGGCAGTTGCCTCGGACGCTACGTTGGGTTGTATAGGCACGGTCTCTGAGAAACTATAGATCATTTTCGTTTGCTGCGGTGGCTCGCGGTGCGGTGGCCTCGGAAAAGTAGACTGGCCAAACATACCATACGCGATGTTAGATGCTTGTAGCTATTCTATTTTAACAAGAAACTCAGTAGATGTAATTTCCCTCAAGAATATTGGTCGAAGTCTACTGAAAGATTTTGCAACTATTTTTTCCGCAAAAAACGGACTCTGTACTGCCTGATGGGTGGCAATTATTTATAAGATATTAAAAAACGAAACTTGACCTTTAGGCATCCTGTTTCATAATCGAATCAGCATTAAATACATCGGTACTAAAAAAGGTAGAGAGAAAGGGAAAATAGAAAACGGTACGAATTAATGCTAGCAATACATTCACTGAACACAAACACGGGAACAGCAAGCTCGGGTAACATTAAGGGAAAGGCGAAGATCATCGTCTAAAAGCGTAGGTACGAAGAATGAAAGAATGACGGTGGACACGAATCAACGAATAGTTCACGTTTCCTGAAATGTAGCAACATGTGATGATGCAAAAAGGAAAAGAAAGGGACGCATAGCATATTGAGAGGAACGAGGGCCCTACACCAGATCAATGTGACTGAGTACAAGTCAGGAAAGAAAAAGACGAAAAAAATCATTCGCAAAAGAAATGAAATGGAAGAAAGCACAGTGAATACGAACTTCATTACGAAGTGATAGGCATTCTGAAGAACAGGACTTTATAGAGACCTTCGTGCGTTGTTACCCAAACATGTATACAACTTAAAAAAAATTTCAAGATATAGAGCAACTCTTGGATAATTTCAGAGCCGCCCAAGCATTGCATCGCAACACAAGCCTGGCAACAAAGGTGACTATTGCACAGCGAGTGCAATGAACTCCAGTTATTGGCACCAGATCCCGGTAGCTTCAGTACGACTACCTAAAGCCAGTAAAGCAAATTAAGCGCATGCACCAGCAGTCAACAAACCAATGAGTGGAATGCCGGTCGCTACGAGCCGTGGTATGCGGCGGCCCTCGAAGACTTGAAACATTCATTCCCTTCCCCTCTCGCATTTACTAACAAGGGCTTGTGTTATTGGCAGTCCCGAGTCTCGGGCAATTCACGTCAGGGTCCCGATTACCGCTGAGGGATGTCCGTAACTTTCTTACTGAAGCATCGAATGAAAAACTGCAGAGTCTTGATTTCTGTGAAAGCGTATGGGCTACAAGTGCCGCTATTAAATATACTATGACGACGTTAGGTTCGACCTGAGGGACGAAAACCACGCGCTGATAATTTTATGACAAATGCAGTTTCTTTCAACAGTGCTAGCGTCCAAGCCGATATGCTGCACAAAACGAATACATCCTCACAAACTGACGGCACTAACACAAGTGTACAAATGTAACACAAGGTACAAATGTAGAACAGTGCACTTTATATGCGCTCGATTTGTATAGGGTAAACAGCTAAAAATAAAAAGGGTGGTGAAAGTATAATGATTCCAATTCATGGGCTAGATTACATTTTATGATAAAACTTCAAACAATAAAAGAGGGTATGTCAAGAAAGCATGAGGGAAGGGCGATCGATAATAACTAGGGTACGTACTACAAAATTTATTTCTACTTGTGCACGGGCATTGCTTGGCAAACCTCAGGCCCTTCGATAGTTTCAAGCTTGCTGACATTTGACGGATACGCTTTAACGAGTTTCAGCGTATTAAGCGCTAGCTGCCCTTCGCAAAATATATTTCAATACGGTTAACATTGATCGACGTTCGCAGCAGTCGAGAGCCAAAAACATGAAACAACTCACATGGAAGGTGGGACCTCAAGAAAAGAGAGCGTACAACCGAAGAAAAACTTTGACTGGAGACAACATTAGGGTAGAGGTAGACTGTTCACAAGCTCCGTATCATTTCTAAATCTTAAATAAATCCTGTACCAGGACTGCCAGCGGTGCTCTTGTTGAAATCGACAGTAGATCTCTTGCAGAAATCTACAGTAGAAATGTTATACGATCTTCTGTTTGATAATTCAAGATAATAAAAATTAAGCAATTTCACCGATTATCATGTAATTTTCTAAGGCAATTATCACAGCAGCACGTCACGGCAAAGCGAAGAACCCCTAGGTACGACTCTTGTGTGTGAAAAGTAAGTCACAGAGTATGATGAGCTGGAACTCTCACTACACCAGACACCTGTGGTAAACACGAAGTTCACCTAATGGAACAGGTACACGTGATAGGACACTGACCCGTTGGTTAAACGACGTGTGAAAATGCATTGCGAAGCAGTAGGACAAAAGCATGTCGTGAGACGGAATTCCACAACACACAAGAATAGCAAGCAGTTCATCTAGTGTTCATAGCCTATGTCTTTAACTAGATTTGTACCGATACCACATTGTAGCCGATACCGATACTTAGCTTACTACCGATAGGTATCGCTACAACGATGCCTCATAATCGCCAATACTTTAACTATACCAATACCCTACAAAAATCACCAATACTGATAGCATCGGTGCCCCTCAATATTTAAAGCCTTTAACGCTGCAGTTCATTATCTCGTTACTGATAGCATCTCAAGATACGGGCATCAGATTTTCATGATCATAACCAGGACAATGTTTCTTTTTTGTTAAAATTTGACAGACTATCAATGACCAGTATATATGTTCTGCCACTTTTATTTAATTTTTCGCAGTTACAATACAAGTAGCCTAGCTATAACAATTAGTATTTTCGAAAAGCAAATAAATAGGTATGTGTTCCTGTAAATGCAGACTTCCCGTAATGAAGAGTTCAATGTCCATTTTCGCAGGCACAACATTAGTATTATTTTAAATGCGTTGATTTGGCGTAGGGAGCTATACAAGGTTGACATCAGACGCATTTTACAGCAGCGATAAGAATGCGAATGTAAAATGAAGGAAGCTATATGAACTTTTTTCACTCTCTGAAGAAAGGCAACATCTACAAAGCTTTTAATAAAAAGGTGTGTCATCTCAGACAACAAAAAGTAGCGTGTACAATGAACCCATGCACTAAGTTTCTTTTAGTTCCGATTATTGGTTTTACTTATTAAATTAATTTCATAATTTAGTTAAATAGAAATATCTAAGGAGTTTACCTCCACATACACAGCAATAGCCATCGCCATACAACACTCGATGCCAATTGAGCGTGAAGCGCCCTCATGCGCTCTTCGCTCCCATAGTCGCTCCCTAACCTTTGTTTATTGACGCCGTCACCCATTTATCTTTGCGGCCGCAGTGTTCACGGTAGTAAGCTGCTCCGTGGACGCGGTCAAAATTACGGCTGTATTGCTGACGCATGGGAACACAATGGTAATAGACTTCTGGCGCAAGCAATCTCACTCGATGAAGTAATTACATCGATCTGCATGGGCTCTGCAGTCTTGATTACGTGCGACCAGCGTCATCCAGCACTGTTGTCGCAGGTGCTAGAGTCAACTAAGCGATGACGAACGTCATACGGGTCCACAAACTCCCATCAGACAGACGGGCCAAATTGATTAATGATCTTGTTGTATCAGCCTCCACTCCAAAAGGACACGAGTTGAATGAATTTGAAGCCATACGGCGTGTACTTGAGCTTAGCTGCCTTGCTTTCTAAACAGCATGGTTTTTTGGAGCAAAATTGCAAGATTTTGGAGGGTCATGTCCATTTATTTTGGTCGATCTGGATATTCCCAGTATATGTAGTGATTTTCGTTCGAAGAAGAGATTCTTAACATGTACGGAAAAGCTTGATTGAAGACTCAGTGTTTATTTTCCATCTTGTGTATTTCAGACAGGTGTAGATACAGAGGTGAAACGATGTGCAGAAATTCGTATACTTAAGGTAGCTAACAAATAGTCATGACAGACGAGGCCGTGACGCCGCTAACGTAACTCTATGTGGATTCCCCACTATTTTAGCCCGCCTACACAAGATTTTTGACAATACAGATCTTTTCCCTCAGAAGTGGTAATATGATTGATAGTCTCCTAGTAATCATGGCCTACTTCTCGGGCTGATACCGTATTCCTTAGCGTTCGGAGCACGCAAAAGTTTATTACAGCGAAATAAACACATGGCACCGGGCTGGCGAGTTACAACAACCAAGGGACGGTTCACAGATAAGCTCTTTCGTGGCACTTAGGTTTGGTATGTCACGTGAGACAACTTGAGCAATTTGTAGGACAGACAAGCAATATATAGGCGACACAAATTGTATTCCGATCATGACAGCTTTTCACGGTCCTCTTGACCTCCCGATTGAATCATAAATATATGGAAACTGGTTGCTCTTGACAATTATTTTGAATAATTGCGGAATAGTAAGTGGGGCCGTAATCTATGGCGGCAGGAGAACCACGGTTGCGGAGTCGGAGGATTGGAGGGGGAGGTGGAGTCAGAAAGTCACTTATTCCAGAAGTCGGAGCCGGAATTCAGAGCCCAACTCCAACTCCGGAAATCCAGCTTTATACAATATCTCAATTTTTTTCAAACTTATTTGAAATTTTTGGTCTTAGGTTGTAAAAAACTGAATGATTTGCAGTAGTGGAGATACATTGTTGGCTTAATACATGTGTTTGCTATTGACAGTGGAGTACTTGGATGGCACAAGCTAAGTCTTGCCTAATGTTAACTTAGCCCATTTGTATTTTAATCAATTAACTTGATAATAACAGTCCCAGCTGATGTAAATTAATACTTAATATTAGAAGATTCCATTACAAACCTAAGTTTACACTGGTGTTTATTTTTGGCATTCAGCACTAAGTCTGTTTATACCGTTTTGCTGGATAATAATAATTAATCAATTATAAATACATATAAATTTAATGTCCCAAAATTTACAAAACTACTCATTTTAGCTTAACATGTGTGCATATTTTGGCAAAAAGTGGCTGAGCAAAATTAATAGCTACATTAAATGCAAATTGTATCAAGGAGCCGGAAAATCTTGACTATAGGACTCGGAGTCGAAAAAACTGGAGAGCCGTGAGTCGAAGTCGAATTTGAAACATCCGACTTCGCCACTCGGCTTAGAACCCAACTGAGTGCTTCTTGAACCAAACGGCGTGAGTAGTAATACAGATTACGCACTAGAGCACAATCACAACCATCTAGCAAAATATACACCCTTCCGACAATGACAGCGATAAAACCTCGGTGAAACAGAGCTCTACGGGCAGTTCATTTATTCGCTATAACT
>LQNS02277220.1:2743091-2757845 GCA_001587735.2 Parhyale hawaiensis | reverse complement strand
TTATAGCGATTCAATGAACTGCCCGTAGAGCTCTGTTTCACCGAGGTTTTATCGCTGTCATTGTCGGAAGGGTGTATATTTTGCTAGATGGTTGTGATTGTGCTCTAGTGCGTAATCTGTATTACTACTGGCGTGTATGTTGTTTTTTTAAGGGAGGGGTTCAATGTATGAAAAGCTCCAAAATGCATGAAGTCGCATTTCAGACGGAACCAGGTAGGTATTTCAGACGGAACCAGGTAGGTATTTTAGACGGAACCAGGTAGGTATTTCAGACGGAACCAGGTAGGTATTTAGAGCAGAAGTTGGACCTGATTCAAAAGCAACCACGAGCCGCAAGATAGGTGAAAAACTTTCAGTTGACGCTAGGTACTTCAAAACGATTAGTTAAACCAAACGACTCGCCAACAAACAAATTTTATGCAAATAAAGTAGTTTCCGTCAAAAAATACGCCGAATGGTAATAGGATTCATGGTGTGCAATAGACCTTGTCGTAGAGTTGAAACTGGATTTGTACTGCAGTTATCTAAAACCTAATTGCGTGGCAAATATAAGTAGGATCATACCGATGGGTGAGTGACGACACCGAAGTCAAATTGAGTGAGCTTGGTTTTGAGATGTCGGCCATATCGACGACGAAGGGCAATGAATTCGTTGCGCTACGCAAACCCCCACCCTACAAAAGTGGACTCATCCACAATAAAATACATCTTACTCTATAAAAACTCCTCTTTCGGTCCCAAGAATTAACCAATTAGAATTGAATACCTCCTTACCTAATATAAGGCTCAATCTGGCTGGCCACAAGGAAAATCCTAAACTCCACCTCTGAGAATAAATCCGTTGATTGCAAGCATGCCCTATAGAGACTAATAAACAATAATAAACAATTGCAAACATTCGCGGACTCAGGTATTCGAGTCTCCGTGAGAGGATCAATTAGTGAGCTATAGCGAACTTGAGCTTCTAATGTGGTTTTTAAATACAGGGATTCTTCGACGTGCGCGAGTTCAACTTGGGCGAAATTCGACTCGCACGAACTAATTATTGATACCGAGGGCTCAACTTAAGCGAGCTGTATTCTCGACTTGCGCGGTTATTGAAGAAAACTATAGTATGTGGTTGAGGATGAACTATGCCGTAAGAAAATGTTTGATGAACTGTATAAGTCGATTTAAAATTTGCTCTGTGCTTTCCTATTTTCTAGCTGTTTACAATTATACGATTTGCATTTTTTTGTAATTTTTATTCATACAAAGCAGTCACTAATCACATTTTTTTATTGTTGTTGTTGTCGTTGTTGTTTCAAATAGAAACAAAGTTCTTTCAATACCTTCTCTCAGTGTTTCTTCAAGATAGCACTATTAAGAAGTTATCTCGGAACTAATTTATAGAAGACAATATCTAGTACTCAACTTGCGCGTCCCCGAATAATACCCGCAAGCCGAGGAATGCCTGCGCAATTTTATATAGGTACTGCGAACCATAGAAATGGCATATGTCCTCGTATCACACACGAAATAAACAAAATTAACATAATATGGGCCACGTTGTGCCCTAGCTTCTGGCTGGCATCAGTTAATTCACTGAACTGCAATAGACTCGAGCTTGCGCCCTGTAGGTCCTTCTTGCTTATAAGAAAAGACTATGCTTTCATAGAATCCATCTTTTTGAAGCACTCGTTTGAAAGACTCGAGTATCTAAATGCAAAGCCAAGAGGAGACTGCAGCTGAACCCTGAGGGCACAGCCGCCACAAAGATAGCTGCGACATGACGGCCAGGACAGATCGGGGGGAGAGCCCCACAAGTCGGCAGCCTGAGCAGTAATCACGCCAGCTTCAGATAAGGTGTAGTGCTTCGCCGCTGACAGATGCCGGATGGTATGTGCGCCATTGAAATTGGCGTGCTGCGAATAACCGCGAAACTCAGAGGTACATATACGCAGAAGTTCCCTACCACCCCTTGACGGGACGATGACCACAGTCATTACTTGGTTACGTTTCAAATAATTCTATTTTTACGGAAGTTCATTTGTGCAATGGATAATAAAGGTTACAAGATATATCGTCAACTATGCGCGGTAATGTGAATTTATTTTTCATTCGATGCACCATATACGTCTTGAGGAAATATTGATAAATCCCATTCGGACTGTTCCATAAGAGCTACTTCTTCGAAAACTTTTGTTGACCTCATCAGCATAAGGTTAATAGATCTCAGGAAACAAGAACTGCCATCATCTCCATTACCTACCACACGTGAACGACCTCCAAGGCACGTGCGTCCTCATACTACAGGAGTCATACGTGCAGAGAACGAACACTGAACTGTAGAAGCCTCAGTGTCCTGCGTGAAGGACTCAAGCATAAATGACATTATCGTTATTATAAACACGATTGATACGGTTGTTGCAAGAATATACTAAATATAAATATTAGGAGCATACTCATTGCAGCCACACTATGCATTCGCACGTACAACTTGCCGCGAGGATGTGCAGCTCGCACTTCGTCGCAATATTTGTTTAAGTCGGCAGCATAGATACGTTACCATGAACGATACTTGAGCTACATATCCTCGCATCAAGTTGTACGTGCGAATGCGTGGTATGGCTCCGACATCAGAAATGTCACAATTGTGCTGTTTGGTATTAGCCAGGCTATATACAGTGGACAACAGAGTTAGTTATTTCGGTTGCACATACAACAGCAAGCTTTACTTTATTGGATTATATGTATGGTTTTCGCAACCTCTGAAGCAGCGCGGAACAAACTGTACGCAGCTTGCAGAAAGAACATGGCGTGAAACGTCAAGAAAACTCGACAGTGAGCGCTACACGACTCAGCTAACTGTAGGTCGCACTGAATGATGTATGCAGCGTAGTTCGACGTGTGTAGCACTCATGCATGCAATAAAAGGGCACTTTAAGCATTAGACACGCAACTGTAGTATAATGAATATTTTACTAATGCGATAGATTCCACGCTGCACTCACGCGACTGGAGGGCAGGTAGACTTTTCTCTATTGACACCGGGCCGTGTTGCGGTATTACGAATGTTCTGTGTTATATTGTACTAGAGTGCCCGCGCTGTCAAATAAAATTTGTGATGACCAAACTTCATTGATCATAATTTCCTAATTAACTTCCCTATGTAGGATGCGCAGCAACAGCTAACTTGAATTATACATAGCAGATTAGCAGGTTTCGCTGAACCACACCAATCTTTCCTTCGGTGATACGCTGAAAAGCAATGTTTAGCCCGTAGTCGATATCGCTCCTAATAAATACTGAACTCTGTAACCAGGATACTCGATGGTGTCATATAACTCGCAAGTTTTTTCCTCAAGTGAAAACTTGTTCTGTGGAAAAAAGAACCCAAATTGGAGAAAATTATTAGCTGCCAAGATATTCTTGTGTTCTTTACTCGCCTGCTGACCGCTGAAGAATATCTTACCATATACTTCGATGATTAGCTATGTAGTCAATAAGAGCATCAGCGTAAGCTCAGGGCAGCCGATGATTGGGTGAAGGAAACCTCAGAAGAGAGTACAAATCACGAAGCAATAGAGTGCTTAGAGAAGCTGTATCTACATTGAGTGGATTTCGACGTTTAGCAAAAAAAAATGCATTAAGATATAAGTTTGCCATCATTTGCAACCTGGCCTATCTACCATCTATCAATTTTCAATGAAGCTTGACAGGATGACCACAGCCTCTAACCTGGGCTAACTTCCGCCTATCTGCTTTCTTAAACAGCGACAGAAAATGGACAGAGCAACAAACAGATAAATACTCATCGGTTTTTATTATATTGTAGATTCCTACAGAAAAAAAACTTGCAGGAAAGAAGCATGACCTGGTATTTATACGGTTAATAGACTTCCTAACCATTACACGAGTGAGTGCTGGCACACCAACACCAAAAGCAGTTCAGCGAGAAGCTGGCACGCAGGCTAGCAGTTTTTGAGAAGCACGCAATGCATTGTAGCGCGCACACCGAACAGCGGCACCTAAGCAGGCAGCTGCCGCTGTTCGGTGTGTGCACTCCAATGCATTCCCGTGCTTCTCAAATACTGCCAGCCTGCCAGCTTCTCGCTGAACTGCTTTTGGTAGCCAGTACCCTAAGGCGAGCTAAAGCGGCCACTGCTGAATATCGAGATTTGATATTGCTATACCGAGGCCACACTTAACAATCCTATGCCCAACTGATGAGCAGACGTTCAGCTTATCCAAGTACTTTCCAGCTGACACCGACTTTCACCGTGTAATCGGCAAGCTGAACGAACCCCCACAAACTGCAGTAGTACTGTAGGCTCTTGTAGTAGCATCGAGTCCTCAAATGGCTTATGATAGGAAAAGGAAGATGGCATTATAATAGGCGTCATCTAGTGATATGGCGAGGGAGAGTTACGCTTAGCTTTTTAGTTTTAACTTTCGAGGAACTTCAGACAGGAGCGTCAGTTTCGCATTTGGATCCTACTGCAGGTATGAATTTCAATCCGATTACACTTATGACGGCCGAAAACTCCCTTTTGCGAAGCAGGATTGAGTCTTCACCGTTATCAGACGAAATAGCTTGGGTTTGACTGCCAAAACGTGATCCCACAGTTGAGAAACCAACGCTAAACAATAAAGCTCCAGACAAGTTAAAGCTTTTGAGTTAAGCTTAAATCACTCTTGCCTTGGCAACCGACAGCGCCACTATAGTTCACTGGCTGCTGAAAACTATGAGTACCGTAGTCCATTAATAGCTTCTGCTCTTCAATTATTAATTATCGAGTTTAAAACTGTTGCAAATCATAAGTAGTGCCTTAATGTCTTCTATGATATGAAGTCGAAACAACATAGCTACTATTCGGATGCGTATTATAACATAGCTTATGTAGCCACACGAACAATACTGTAGGAAATAACGCAAGAACCAGCTCTTTCAACAAATTCCTAGCGTTCTTGGCCAGTATGAGACACGTAGGTAAAAGTGACGTAACCACGAGTGATGTTTCAAGATACAACTGTACGCGACGTGTCTCACATGTTGTAAAGTAAACTACGATAGCTATCACCGAATGCTGTTACATATTCACTTTGAGTAAAAGACAGGCGGGGAGAACGTTGAAAGACAAGAAAGAAGAACGAAATGAGCCAAGAGGTGCCAGTTGGAGAAAATTTGAAGTGCGAGACAAATTGAAGCGATATACCAGCTTAAAAGAAAATCAACAAATGCTCTTGGAACCAAAATCTGTGGCAGTGGAGGTTCAAATATTTACCCTGTGGATGGGACAGACCTCGCCACTCGAAGTACGAATAGCGAGAAATGAAAAATTTCACTGATCCAGCATTCAAGCATATCGGCATTCCGATATCAGGACACTTAAATTTTCATGAATCGGTATGAAAGTTCTTGAACAGATTAATTTTAATATATTTGAATTTGAAACAGAGATAGGTATTGTGTATTTATTGCGTGCAAATTAGATTGCAGTGCAACAATGCTCGGATTTCAAAAGTAAGAAAAGCTTTGAAGGTGAGAGTGCTTTACAGATACTGTTACAAAATCATACAATTTTAGAACAACTAAGCCATCCTTCCATCATAATACTGGCGTACAACAGTCTAATCATAATATAAGCATTGACTACAATGTAATATGTCTATTTTGCAAAACAAAAATATAGGCAAGACAGAGTCACATACTGGCGCTTTCAGTACTTTCGTTTCTACTTTTCTTTGGAATTTTTTCACGTACAAGTTCGCCCGAACATTACGTCACGACTGAAGAAGCGCCGTGACACACCTCGTAACGCGCACCACGCGTCCGTCACGATCCTCACGTCAGAGAGAACAAAACGACACAAAAGCCAATAATATTCTCCACTTATATGGCCATATAATAGTGGCTGAACAGTTAAGTCCTCCATTGTAGGGGATACTGAAGTTTTGAAAGGAAGGACACATAATAACGTCACAGTCAATCCTCCATTATAGGGGAAACTAAAGTTTTTGCTTCTATATAATTATGGAAGCATAGTCAGTCTTTCGCTGTAGGGGAAACTAAACTGTTTGCTGGAAGAAAGGTCATATGATTAAGAGGATAGTCAGGTCTCCATTGTACCGGAAGCTTGAACTAAAGAAAAATAAAGACAATAAAAATACGGAGTATTATTAAGGAACACAGTCAGTTAGTCCTCCACTGTGGACGAAACTAAAATTTTGCAAAACAGAAACGCCATTTAATTACGAAGGCACAGTCAGTTGTTCACTGTAGAGAAAACCTAAACTTTTCAAAAAATTACCTAGATGGGGACTCAGTTTTATGATATATTACACATGTATTGGTGCCGGCTTATAAAGTAACCTACGTAGAAATTTCAGGTAAAATAAGTATGCCTGTAAGTTATAGTAAGGCGCCTGTTTTAGCTAACCAAAGCTATCCTAGCCTATTTTAACAGCCCTGACCTATACTATCCTAACTTAACCCATACTTCGAGGAAGGCAACATACTAAAGTACCTATGATAAGCCCGGACAGAAGTATCTTCAGCATTTTGTCGAGAAAGGAATTTTAGGAAGCACAATACACAGAAGAGAAGCATACATTCGTGCACCAACAAGTTTGCATTATCTTCAATTTTATATCGATGGACAATTCATTTGCCAATATATGTTTCTAACGTATAGGTACTGCATATTGTCAAATAGAGTTGTTTATATTGTAGATAAGCAATTTGGTAAACGAACGGCTAACATATGCAAGCAATTTAGTAAACATTTATACTCCTGTCACAACAAAAATTTTAAAATAGGCACATTTTTACTTAGAGAAGCAATTCTTGTTTAATGCTAACAATTAATTTTTCAATAGATGCAAGAATGCACACGATATTACAAGTTATGCAGTAGGTAATTTCCTAGAAATACTGACTGCGGGGTTCTTGAAGAAGAATCATAAAAGAGTAATTCTATTACTTTTAATTTTTTTTTTCGAAGTTCTGAGCTTTTCTAAAATATTGCAATTCAGTGTGTGACTAAGGTTAGTAAAAAATGGTTGAGTTCCATCCTTTAAAATCTCAAAATGCAACGTTTCAATGCTCTTGCATCTTCATCAGGCAGAGAGAATGAAAAAATAAAAGGGAAAAAAAAAACACATCAGTACGCCCTAAAGTAACCGTTGCATTTTGAGATTTTAATATTGGACGTGAACAAATTTTAATTAACCTCATCACACAATGAATTGCAAAAAATATTACCGGTATATTATGCATAGCCATTGAAGTGGAACATCACACAAACATGAATAAATATAAACAATCCGGGAAGGGACCGGGGACTGCGCAACAGCTCCGTAGGGGAATAAAATGTAGTGGAGCCCGGTCTGCACCTTTCTGTTCGAATGTGGAACTCTTGATGACGTTTAAAGTGCATAGTGCAAAGCATGAAAGGTCATCAGAAAGTGATATATAATTTTATTAAAATTTTCAGGGTAAGCGTAAGTCCCACGAAGCGCACTACTTGAGATCCAAAGCGGAGAAGACAGAAGGGCCATGGAGTACAGTAGCGTAGGGACGTCAAGAGAAGCGGGGAATCTACGCAAGGCGGCATATAGCCACCCAAGATCAACGCACACAAGTTGGGTAGGTACTAAAGTCTGGAAACAGTGGAGAGAACAGAATACAGCACTGTAGCATAAAAATGGAAGGAAGTAAAATGGGCACGTTAGAAAGGTCCTGATGATCTATAGGCATCGGTAAGTGAACTACATAGGCCTATGAGGTTTAAATTAGATAGTAGACAATAGACGAACAAATAGGCCCATTCCCATGGAGCATCCGGGACTTATGCTCCGGCCCTCTCTGAATCTAGTGCCAGTACATCAGAGTTATGGAGATATCTTAAGAAGAAAATTAACTCAGCCAACAAGGTGATCGAGTAAGCACAACCAATCGTTGCAAATACGCGGAGCTTGGGAACGTTACGTTAGGGCATTAAAGAAAGTGAATTACGGTGGTGTAGAATCTTTGGCTGTTGCGAGTTTGGGACTCCTTGAGGAGGAGTCCGTAACTGTGGAGGACGTTGCTCCCAATGTTTGTCAAGACGATTTTTGAACGCATCGACAACTCCAGAGGGGGGGGGAGAGTGTCTATTTCAAATGTTCACTATGATGTACGGGAAGAAGCTGTTGGCTGGGAGTAGCTCTTCGAACTTTATGCTTAGACTTCTGGCCGTTGCTCCGCAGGCCAGCGCTAACGTCTCTGACAAGAACTCCCCTTGTCGGAGTTCTACTTCTCATAACACAGGGAAGGCGCACCTGATTCCAACCTGTGCTCCATGAGGGGATCAAATGTGAGCAGTACGGCAGTTTCAGTTAATAAAGAAGGTTATATTTCTCAAATAGGCAAGACAAGGCAAACGCCTTGCCATTTTACGTCGCTTCGAACCATTTCATACATTTAGTGGTAGTGGAAATAACAAATGAAAGTAACCGTACTACTTGAAATAACGGTTTGCCACCAACATTTTGTCCAAACAACTAGGCGGTAGCTTTCCAAGCGGTATCACACATCTATGGGCAGTTTAGAAGACTGAACACTGTAATAAACACCAAAATGTGTTCAAACATCATATGTGTACTTACAGTGTTTATACATTTGCATCCAACAGGTGCACACTAGTGTACCTGTCCGTCAAATGTGAAGGAAAAAAAATTACACCGCCAGCACATTACGATTCACGCCCATCACTATAAAACCAGCACTGCCCTGCCATCTTGACCGTCGACTTAAAGTACGGTAACAGAGATGAGCACCGCTAGTTCCAATTCGGCAGAAACTTTTCACCGTCTCCTTACGCTGCAAAATTACAGCGAAGATAGCACGCTCGGGATTAGCAGACAACTGTCGCCAGTAATGACCCGTACCGAGCTATATCCAAGGTAATTGTCGTTTTCGGATCTCTGTGCCAAGCCGGACGAAGCGCCACAGGAAAAATCAGTAATGCCAAAGGTATTACCGAAGTACCGGCCGTCAAATATGACGGTAACGAATATGCGTTGACTATCATTCTGCGTTCACATCCGTGGCACTGATTCCACTATGAATATATTGTTCGTGCGTACCTGGTCTTCTACTGAATGAGTAAACAAATGTGAAGGGGGGAAGAAGGATCAGCGCCCCTAGCAGGCTAGCAATGCAACGTCGTCCCCACTATCGTTGTAGAAATTAACTCGAGAAAGACATTCCTTCCATATTTGACACGAACAGAAAAAAATCGAATTTAGGACGCGGTAGAAATTTATTCCGTGGCGTAACCTGTCCCGTATATCGAGCGTTTTAAATAGTGGTGCCCAAATAAAGGAATGCCCTGAATTTTCACGGTTAATGACGCATTAATTAATGAGTTATTTGTGATTTTAGGCACGACTGATTCACCGATTACGAATGCCAGTAACAATTGGGTATCCCTTGAAAATTACCATGCACCATAATATGAAAGATGAAGGGAGATTTACAGTAATTGCCTGAGCAAAGATATTCAGATCAACGATCCTTTTCGCATATTTGAGAACAATCTCTTATACATCGAGTCAATTAAAGAATTGAAAATATCAATAGCAATTTTGGAATATAAGGATGTGCACAATACTGGCAGTTAAGAAAGTTGAAGAACAGCGTGAGTAAAAAAGAGGAATGACACTTGGATAAACCAACAGATAGTTTGTGCCGGGAAAAATTTTCGTAGCAAGACACGAGTACCATACCGAGAAAAAAACGGGGATAAATGCTAAGCTGAATCATACGACAAAATTTGCTAAAGCAAAATAATTACTGCAATGAAATACCCGCTGTCTTCCTCTTTTCGCGGTTCTACTATACTCTCAATAAAATATTACCCTTTGATTCGGGGATCATCTCCTTATTTAGCGCATCATGAACTAAAAGCCAATCAAACCAAGTTCTGAAGTAGAAAGACAAAAAATCCGTCCATACCCTCGCTCTTCTTTACGTAATACTTTCAATAATTGAAAGGAGAAAATAAGGTATCACTGATAAAATTTCGACAGTATCTTACAACCGTGGAATTTTCACAGATCCAGCTAGTAAGTGTATTTGTAAAGCTATAATACACAACGCGAATCCTATAATAGCTGCATCCTAAATTTGTATTTTCCGTGTTTCGTTTTACCGCTTCGATGAAGAGGAAACAATAAGTTATAAGTTTGTATCCAGGACACGAATGATACTGAGATAAAAATGAGACAGTTGACCAGAATATGAACCAAACTCCCTTTTGCAACACTACATGAAGCTCGACCGCGCTCACTGGCACTCATCAATTCGGCGCGGCTTCTTAGATAAAAGGAAAAGAAAACAAGAAACAACAGAAGGAGCTTTACGAACAGTTGACACCGATCCAAGAATAGCGCATTGTACTTGAGGCAGTCGAGAGCTGTAACACAAAAGCCTCTCTCACATACAATAGTTCTGCACTCCAATCTTCCCTTTGCAATTAACTCCAAGTGGTTCTTGAAGTCACCTCAGTTCGACAAACATGCATTGGATAGAGGCGCCGAAAGTGAAACGCGAACGAAACTCTTTGAATTGTCCAAGGTGTTATTGTCGAGATGTTAGTTAGATATTCCCGGAGCCTATAGAAATTTTACATGAAGAAAACGAAGAGATATTCAGTCCAAGATTGCTATGAAAAAGGAGAAACTCAAATCACGAGAGATAGCAGGACGTTAGAAGAAGTAACGGCAATATCAGAACAAAGACCATCAGTGCGAGTATGAACATGAAAGTTATGATTAGAAGGAGCAGAAATTGGAGGAAACAAAGCGGCATACCAAAAAGAAGTCCTGAAGGTCAATGTAAGGCTAAGATAGGGTATGGGGTTCCCTTGGAGTACGGCTCCCCTATATAACATAGGATGGGTGTACCTAAGCCGGTGGCTAATCATCTAACGCCAGCGAGGGCATTTCACAAGCAGCATCAAGCGCCGACACCAAACTGCAGTTGCTAAAAGAGAAGGAAATGCTAAAACCTATCTATGAAAATATGAAGGATGTCCAAAGAAGAAAAAAATGTAATAATAATTATTCTGCTAATATTGTCACAGTATTAGGCAGGTGACACATGATGAGCAAAGAAATTAAAGAACGTGATGACCTATTATTACCTCCGCCAAGGAAGTTATGTTTTCGTTGAGTTTGTCTCTTTATCTGTCTATTTATATGTTTGTCTGTCAGTCACCAATATAACTCAAAAAGTTTGGACGGATTTCAAAAAAATTCGCAGGAATAGTTAGGCATGTTAGGAGGAACATAGGATTAGCTTTTGGTGAAGATCCGTTCATCCTGTTGTTTGTTTCTTGGCTTCATTTTTCTTAATGCCATAACTAAAAAAGCTATGGGAGATTTTTATAAAATAAGCATGAGTTGTTAGGTATATACGAAGAGTCAGCGAACAAATTTTCGTGACAATCTGTTTATTCGTTTGTTTGTGTCTGTGTTTGACTTTATGCTTGTTGGCAAAATAACCTCAAAAGTTATGAACAAACTTCATGAAATTTACATGAATTGTTGGTAATGTTGATGTGCATAAATGATTACACTTTGGCCATGATCGGTTGGTCTTTTTGTGTGTTTGTCAGAATGTTTGTTAGCAGCATAACTCGAAAAGTTAAGAACGGATCTTCAACAAAATTACATAAGCTGCTATTACTATTAAAAGGAACAAATGATTAAATTTTTGTGTTGATACAAAGGAAATCCTAGTTTCAGTACCTATTTGAGTTTTTCACTACCTTTGCTTTGCAGAGGCCCGGTAAGCGCTCTAAGTGCTGTAGTAACTGATATACTTTGTTACTTCTGAAGCGTCCAATGAAACTGAACACTTGGTTATGTAAGAAATCTTGCAGATCGCATAACCTGCCCAAACGGAAGGAACTATTGAAATCTTTCAGCGCAGAAGCTCACAGTCAATTATGTAGGCCCAACGTATCTAATTTAATGGTACGAATTATTATTATCATCACAATTTTCCAGCGCACAAACCCTCAGTCAATTATCTAAGTCGATTATTATGTCCAAAAGAGTTTTTTATCAATATCTGTCAGAGGAAAAACTCTGAAAGTCAATTATGCAGGTCCACTAAGATCCATGCAATGCAGCGGAGGCTTGGGCAGCAGCCCCACAACGGCTCAATATCGTCCCCCGCGACATCGACCAGCCTCAGATTTCAGCGAAACGACGGTGGGGGTCGTGCCGAAATGGAGCGATGCAAGCACAATGCCCAAAAGTTTACTACATTATATGAATTGTGGTTATGATTGATCAGTGATGCCACCATGCATATACTATCGCTATAACGATAGTATATGCATGGTGGCATCACTCAAATTTTCCGTTCTACTGTTCTACTGATGTTTGTGCATATGCTACCCTTGTTTTGAGTGGGAAAGCGTATTCTGATACGAAAACCACATCTTCAGTAAATACTCTTTTCCGCTGTCACTACTAATATAAATAAGAAATCCAGAGTTCACTACGAAATTATACTTCGACTATGCCATTGTCTTTCCACTGTTAATTCCTTCAACTTTCTTCTGAAATTCTGTGTGGAGCATGAATCAATAATTTGAGAAAGACACTCTAGTTTGACGACACTGTGAAGACGTAACAGAAAAATTATTTCGCTTCCTACAGTACGCCACCACTTCACAAGACCCCTCCCTTGCTTTTGAATCGCATCGATGTGAAACGTAAAAACTCTGCACGTCCAAGTAATAAATCACAATGAACTGGGAGCAGACTAGGGTAGGTACGTCGCAACGCAAGTTAGATGTAAAATTTCAATATTCTCAGCTTAAGCCTTCGTCTATATACGTACCTACAGCGATTAATGCTATCCAACAAGAGGAAGAAAGCACACATGTAGCAAGTGAAACAAATCGAGGACTACGTAAAATGAGTTATAGTTACTACCTATAACAAAAGCAATGAGATGCGGTTCACATAAAGCTCGAAGAAAAATATACTCCTAAAAGTCATGTACCCGGAGTGAAAAGGTAAAGCCTTAAGCGCCTACTGTAACCATTTGTGGCCCTATACCACACAAATAGTGTATCCGTGTTATTCCATTGAGGGATGCTGTACTTTTCCTGAACGTTGCCAATGCCCTGACAGAATTAATGGCCTCTCCAGCAGTAGCTTTGCGATTTTAGCTTCTCGGGCGCCCAAGAATATTGTCTGTTTCAGACAGGGTTACTCTAACAAAACATAGCTTGGTATGCGTGATGGGGTTAATTCCGGCGGTGAAGGGTTACAGCATCAGCATGATCAGTTCGTGCCGCCTTATGTCTGAAGAACAAATAGTTTCGGGAAACACACAAGCCTATACTCCTGTTGGTGAGAGACTCACGCATAAATTTCCACTAGAAAAGAGCAAAGAAAAAATCCGATAGCGTCAGAATATCGAGCACTGCCTCTCATGTGCCCCGTTCCAGGGCCAAACCTTGGTAGTTTTTAGTCAGCAGCTGCATCCGCTTATCGCCGGCAGTCAAAGAATGCTACCAAGAATTTTTAAAAGTTGGTCGAGACACAGGAGAATGTAAGACAAATATGCGCAAAATTCTATGGAAAGAGATCATGGAGTGAAGCTGCCTGGTCGGACCCGCTATGTACAGCATGTGAGCCAGGTCGCAGAATATGGCAGAGCGTTTGTCGAGATCTGGATCATTGGGCCACACTCTGTAACCAGGCAATTATCTATGCCCCGTACTGCGTTTCCATCTGGATATAGTTTATGTTTTCCCTCAATGCATAATACAGTCTTACCATCCCTGTAGAAATCATAATGAAACGTGCCGAGAAGCTGCACTAAACCTTAAGTGTTTAACTGTCCGCTACGTAAGAGTTTGCTCGGCAACGATACCTAGAAGAACACGAGATATGGCGCAGAAATATAGAAAGAAAACGCAGTAATGCGCGGCCTATAGGCTTCAATTCTACCGTAGCTATAGATTGCTACAAAGAAGAATTCACACGTAAACATAGAACTCCTTGTAAGACATTGCGATAGCTTTGAAGCTTAAGCTGTATTGAACAGAATTTTCTTTTCACATGTAATAACGAAAAAATCTATAGGACGAGTAGTGAAAACACGTCAAAGTGATTGCATCACTCCCGATCACCGAAACAGCTACATCAATGCGCACTATATCTAAAAACAATGAAACTGCAGATTGCCAAGACGAAAAAGCGCTCTTGTTTTCCGTCAGCGTAAAGTGGCCAATTTTTATGTGACGAACGAAGACGGACGTGACTTCCAAAGTAGCCAAATGTGTCGTTATATTTTCGTTAGCACACAATGCAAAACACCTCGATAGAAAACTACGAACGATATCTAAAATGACCAAGGGAATTACGCATTCTGCCGGACTAAAGCTCCAAATTTGCTCAATACTGACGAATTCAACTAATTACCGAGCTGACTGCTCTACACTTTTTGTCTTCTGTCAATGCACTGTCACTAGTAGTAAGCAAATTTCACTAGTCAACTATACACCGCAGGTGCACCAGCCACATACATACACCTGCACAGTGGCATTCATAATTTTCTCTTCGTTTATCACAAATTTCACTTCAAAAACACTCAGACAAGGGCATAAGATCGTAAAACAAGGGGTATTGCTTTCAGCTAATAAAAAATTGGGAGAAAGCGACCGCGCTCTAAAAGCTGATGAAAAGCACGGCCGGCGT
>LQNS02277220.1:2713487-2735926 GCA_001587735.2 Parhyale hawaiensis | reverse complement strand
CCAAAGCGGACGTAGCGACCTCGCCACTGTACAGCCACTGCATCGCCGCGACTCTGGAGTCTGCGGCGGACGTCACCGAACTGCTCGAAAAACTGCACCGATTTTCAATAGGGCAGACACGAGGAGAGACGATAACAGCATACCTTCAACTACCGAATAGACACATGCAGGGAAAGACGTCAAAAGCGTATACCCTTGGCCACTAGTATTGGGTTGGACGCTAAGTCCTTGCCGTTGTTTTTATAGTCATTGTTTTTTAAAGGTTTAATAAAATATAACTAGAGCACTCTGAGAGCGCATACCTCCGCCAAGCGAGGGAACGGTAGCAAAAAAATTCAAATTGACTCTGAAACGATAATTTTCTTTGTATAATCTCCAAGATCTAATCATTTATGCCTTTTGATAGTAATAACAGCTTGTGCAATTTTCTTGAAGATCCGTTCCTAACATTTTGACTTATACTGCTAACAAACGTTAAGACAAAAATGAGTCAAACGAACAAACCGAGCTGCACCATAATTTAATCATTATGTCTATTAACATTACTAACAACCACTATAAATTTCATAAAGATCCATTCATCATTTTTTGAGTTATTAAAAACAGTGACAAACGAACAAACGGATCATTACCAAAATTTGGTCATCTACTCTTTGTTATATACCTACCTACTTAACAACTCATATTAATTTCATAAAAATCCATCCACAACTTTTAGAGTTATGGCATTGAGAAAAATGAGGCAGACAAACAGCCAAACAAACATATGGACATATCTTCACCAAAAGTTAATCATCTGTTCCTCCTAACATACCTAACAATCCCTGTAAATTTTGCCTAAATCGGTTCATAACTTTTTGAGTTATCTTGGTGACAGAGAGACAAAGAGACAGACAAACACGACGAAAACATAACCTCATTGGCGGAGGTAACAATATATTCACCATTGCTCTTTACAACTTTTTCCCAACGATCAACAAGATTTTTAATACTTCATTTGTAAAAAAAGTTCCCGGTTTTGATTAAAATAACTCGTCCAACCACGCCTTCACTTCTGCATTAGTATTAAACAAAACTCCGCGCATAGGTACCTATAGCATTTAGTGAGGCACAAGCTCCATTTTTCGTTTTCAGTAACAATTCCGTAAAGAAATTGTTTTTGCGTTCATGAGTTCGAGCGGGGACGAACACACAATACCCTAAAGATTGTGGGTTGTTTATTTTTGTTGCTAACACTTAAAGCATGCGAAACCCATGATCCATACTTCTGAACCTTTCCTATCAAGTGAAGATGCTTCTGTACAAAAGTATGGAAGCATTCCATTTTCTCTGCCAGTTCCCTCGTCATCTGATGAGGATTTTCGTGCAAACGAATGTTTAATCGTTCTTCATCGACCTCAACTGGACGACCAGGACGAGGCGAGTCTTTTGAGGTCTAAATTTCCATTTTTAAACTTGATATACCATTAATGAACGGTTTTTTCAGACATGGTACCCTCTCCATACACAGAACATCGGGAGCAGCTTTTGTGGCCTTAGAACCTCGGTTGAAAGCACAAAGAAAATGTTGAAAATGCTCATTTTTCTTTCCTTGATATTCCATTGTTACCGGCTGAAAATAAACAGAAAATAGCCTAGAATACTTTAAAACAAGAAAATAGACTGAAAATTTTTTCAAGGTATAATTTTTGATAAAAAATACAGAGATTATACAATTGAAAAATACAATACATTCCATGTTATATAAAAAACACGGCAGGAACTGATAGTTTCCAACCCACAATATACAGTAGAACCAAGAAGGCTCATCAACAGCACATCTTGGGCCACTCCATATATGCAGGGAGAGACAGGCCAAAAAGCAAATCTCTAGCCACTAATAGAGGCGGAAGAAGACACGCAAATGGCGTAGCCTCCGCCACTGATATACTGCAGGGTTAGAGACGTACGTCAACGGCACACTTTTCGCCAAGATTAAACACCGGGAAAGTTAGGCACGTTGACAGCGCACACCTTAGCCGATATCAGACAGATTGGGAAGGTTACGTTGACAGCGCACACCCTTAGCCAATACGAGATACAATAGATGTCAAGACAATCTCTCACAGATCTCAAATAATGGCCCGAGAAGCTTCAACGACTGCCATAGAGCTTGTGAGACCGTCGAGAGTGACCGAGAGCAGAAGTTGGGGGATGATAAGCACGTTCTCAACACGTCTGCGCTGAATGACCTCGCTGTAGAACCTTCAGGAAGTTGATCTTGAAAACAGACAGGGCCTATTTTTTAACGTCCAACCATTTTCGCCTTTGCAGCCCTTCATAAGATGACACGGCTGAATGTAACAAATTGATAATACGAGTCTGAGAAATGATTACACTCTATACGAAGACAATTTGGAGAAACATTTCTCTAGCATGTAAAGAAGCAATGCAGAGTTTAGTCAGTTTATCGTTTAGTCGCTTGCAGTAACAATGTCTACACGTATATGCGAAAGGATAATGTTCCCTACTCTGTTGATAACCAACTTCATACGCTACAGAATCGGCGCTGCTCTTATTTAAATAGTGTTACAGATGCTGATTAACATGTCGAAGGCCAGGTTTGCCTTTTGACTTCATGCAACCACAAACCGAACATTACAAACCGCTGCAAGTTAACGCCATAAGTACAACGCCCAATGTTATATACGGTGGACCTTCCAAATTCTCAGAGATAGAATCATAGGGGAATTAAGGTTGGATCTCGTTTGCAGACCATTTTGTTAAAATAGTTAAGCATGACGGGAAACGTTGATTTTTCATAACAATGGCAGTATCAATACCGTCCAGAAAACTGGACAGAATTCGTTAAACGACTAACGAGCCTAGAATCTTCATGTGCATGAAGGAGTCGGGCACCTCTTCGTGCGTCGGAGTCAGCTCCTCTATCTACAGACTCCACAACTCTGATCCTGTACCAGTAGCAGCTTAGAGAAAGTAAATACAAGTACATTCTAGTTGGTGTGCATTAACCTGCTTGGCACAGCCGTCACTGCTATGAAGGTAAAACAGCTCACGAATTTCCGGACATTTTAGCTAAGTTTGCTCACAATCGATATTATTACACCATATCGTGGGGACGAAAACGATTTACGACATTAAATACTGAATTGAACATTAGCATTATTGAGAGCAGAACATGTTTGGGTCTCAAGTTAATCAAGTCCACGATTTTACTCGACTTTAAACGGGGGGGGGGGGAGGAGAGCCTTCAGCACATTATGAACTTCGCTTTCTCTCGTACGGACGGACACCACTACTTGGTGCGTACAAAACACTGTACCAGCATTGTATTGCGAGTGTAAAACCTTGTTCGCATTTGGGACAGTATTTAGTCAAGTGACAAGTAGCTACTTACCACTTGACTAACTACTTACCAAAACTCGTTCACACTATATTTGAAGTGTGTACAGTACATTAGTGGCTTCTCCTTAATGAGGGGCTACTGCCTGCTGACTTGCCCGAAAAATAGAACAGAATGAAATGAGAATTTAGTCCAGTACATTAGAACCGACTAAACAACTTGACTAAAATCTTACTGTTCGGCACTCAACTACTTATCACTTGACTAAATACTATCCCAAGTGCGATCAAGGCTTAAGTAAAGACACAAGTAAACAACTTGTTACGGTATGTGAATGAAATGAAAAGCGCAAGGGCGTTGGGCGTGCTGGGATGCGGAATAAAAAAAAAGGGTTTTAATTTAACAATATTAATTAATATATCAATGATAATTAATGAGGAACTTACGAAATATAAAAAAATGAGATACAAACGAGCTGACAATTTGAGCTACTGCTTCCGTATTAGCTCATGTGATATTGGAGTAGCGTCTTACAGCTCCATAAATACTTCAATTCGAAATCTGCCTATCCCACTCGCCGGCTCGAATTTTCAATAATATATCACGTAACAGGAATTAATTCGGACACAAAATCTTAGTACACACATGGAATACAAAATCCCAACGCCGCACCAACAACGCTCACCACCGAACATTAGGAGGACACCCAACCTCCGACATTTACTACGATATTCTTAAATTTAACATGCACATGGCAAATAACGGTGTCTCACCTGGAAGATTGCAGCGACGAGCCTAAGTTGCAGAGAAATCAATGGCATGATCAAATCTACCTAGTATTAAATATCATTGGACAGTACGCAGAAACCTAAACCACAATGGAAACTATATAAATCGGACTCAGACAAAAGACGGGCACTCCATGAAATTCTGTTAACTTGAACATCTGTATACGTACACAACAAACAAATTATCAGTACAAACCAATCATCAGTACAAAAACTTTAGAACATCTCATTGCGGCTTCAGCTTAGTCACTCCTTTACACTTGGTTACGATGAAAAGATATCTCAGCGCCTCCTTATCAACGAACACAACGCTCCGCAGTCATCACACTCAGCACTGTGGGTGGTGATCACAGTGGGCGAAGTTGAGTGAGTGCGTGGTGGCACAGCGTTCGTGGTACGAGCATTTGCGTGTGTATGTGGTGCAAGCGTTTCGTACGTGGTACAAGCGTTTTCCCTCCCTCCTGTGTGGAGCAGAAAGGCAGAACTAACTAGAACGTATAAACCTTTTGATTACATATCTCTGCTAACATTTCAATAATATCAGAGAGTGATGTGACTTAATATATTTAATTAAGATTTCAAATTTATTTTAATTTCCATTGTTATCAATTCGATTCAGTGTTATTTATATACAAAAATTTTAAAGTAAATGCTGAAGCCGCTTCAAATGACATAGATACACTTACCGCATCTCCGAATTTAATGTAGTTTCGTTTGTCTTCACACAGCTGCTGCGGCTACAATGCCGTAAAAGGTCTTAGCAAGACGTGCCGTCGCCTAGCTTTATACACTATTACACTCAGTCCCGTGGGCTATACGAATTTGTTGATTTTCTCAATCAAAATAACAAACACAGTGGTTTTCCAAGGGCTTCACAATAGCCCGCTAAATAGGAATGAATATATGAAAAGGTATTTACCCTTTTACTCCAGTAAAGATAACTGTCTTTCAATGGGTAAAGATTTAAATCAGTAAGCCATTGCTTGCTCTTACACGGAAATTATTCCCGCTTGTCAGTGAACGGAACCTCAATTATGCCACCTGGCCGGCATGGCACTTTTCGGTTAACTAAGTGAAACACTGTCTGTCCCAGGGCACGTTTGACCGATTGTTTACGTTATAGCGCAGTCCAAGGCACTGCCAAGCACAAAAGCTTCATTGTGCTCGTCAGCGGGCTCGTAACGAACTCCACACTTTCAGGGTGTCCTTTCCACGACGACATAGACCAAACTTGCCTACATCAGTAACCACATATGTAATATTTATATGTGCGTGCTTTCCCAGCTGTATAATTGATATTAACAGTATTATTTATTGATGCCCAATCGTCATCGAAGCAACCGAATAAATGTTATTTTAATGTGTGTATATAATTGACAGTCAATCGTAATTTAATTAGCTCCGCAACTTAATTCATAACAAACTGACGAAGAAGAAAAAGCAAATTCGCATGGCATCGTCCTGCAAGGAATTCGTCCCAAGACCGGTGTCGCTAAGTGAAAGAAAATCCCGAAGAAATGACGCAAGAAAAGGCGGGAGTTGCTCCAAATATATCACTTGGAAATTCAATTAACATTCCTGCCGCACAATAACCGCGCAAGCAGGCCATCAATCTCGCGCCTTCGCTCCTCAGGATCACTTTTTTTTTATTTATTGAGTCAGAGAATCAACGACGTACTCTACCACAACGCCTGTAATTTAACTTTGAAACAGCAATGACTGCAACGTTTACGAAAAACTGGTACATAAAGTTATGGCTTCGTGATTTGAATGGAAAATTTGTGTCGCACTTTCCGATTCTATCATTTATTTTTATGTATTGAAAGATTGCCTGTTATTTCAAAACACGAGAGCATTAGCCAGTATAACAGTATCGGCGTACCTTTTTCTTGTTTGTTTTCGCAGGTTCAGTATACAGGCGTGCCGTTATTACGAGGGGTGTGGAGTCGGGACGGTCAAAAGTTCAACTCTGACTCCTACTCCTGGGATGAACCTGTACACGGATTCGGCAATCGTTCTTGAAACCCTTAAATTTCTAAAGGAAGAAATGACTGTTTATTTCCATATTTCCTCAGACTCCAGTTATTGGGACAAACGAATGTCGAATGCCGAGTTCGTTCTCCCAAAACCGTCCGGCGTTTTACGACTCTTACTCTTCCTCCTGCTTTTTGGGAACAATAATTAGTATTTTATTATCAACCATAGTAGCACTCCGAAAGCGAAAGCCTCCCCCAAGTACCGCGATGTTAAAAAACAGAACAACTGACAGACAAACGGACTGACGTGTCATCACTAAAATTTAATCACCAGTTGCTAACAAACAAACAAACAGACNTAGTATTTTATTTTCAACCATAGTAGCACTCCGAAAGCGAAAGCCTCCCCCAAGTACCGCGATGTTAAAAAACAGAACAACTGACAGACAAACGGACTGACGTGTCATCACTAAAATTTAATCACCAGTTGCTAACAAACAAACAGACATTCATCAAAAAGCAGACAACAGCTGGCAATTTAAGCATTAGCTTCCTGGCTGAGGTAAATATAAGCAGAAGGAGCCAGGAGTCAACTGTAGCGTCTCTGCCGCCCTTGCAATGCCCTCGTCCGGGATCCAGCAACGAGCCGTGAGAGTAAGGACAAGTAGGAATTAAAGTTAAACTAACGTATAAATCCCAAGCAAAAACTACTAACTTACTGATATTAAAGGGATTAATTCACGTCTCCATAGATAACATAATAGAAGCTTCAATAGTACGTAAATAGAAACGCGAAAAACATGCACGAATGTTTAAGACAGAATACCCGCGCATGGGAACAGCAAATTGGGAATGGAAAGGAAGCACAGAGGAAAGTATCATCAGTACGAGTATGGAAATTGAAGAAAAACATAAGCTATATATAGGTAACGACTATAGCTCCCAGCGGCTCAGAGTCTGTACCTCGGCTTCTCACGGAAATGGTCCAGTTATTTTCGTTGCCAACGATTTTACCAAATCGAAATGAGAGTACTAAAATCAATTTCAAATGTTTTATTCTAGCTACAACTCCCTAGCATGAGTAATTTTCAGTCAACTTCAGAGGAACATAAAAGGTGATTCTGGTCACAGTTGGTTCCGCCACTCTTGAGGGCCAGTGGGTTAACTCCGGTCAGTTTATTGCAGTTATCATTACTTGAGCTACTTCTAGTTTAACAAATTGAAGTCGTAGTGATACTGTTACCTATTCATGGAACCGCGGTCAATGTGCCGAGTCTTGGTACCAATGAAGCTGGCAGAAACTCAAAGATAGGAAAGAAAAAAATAGATACATGGCATACCAAGCAAAACGAGTAACAGATGCAACAACGCGAGCACACGAGAGTAGCAAAAGCCACCTTGAGCACGAATACAAATTACCTTAGAAAGAAAAAGGGTAAAAAGCTGAAAGTAAAGGAATTTTTTCCCAGAATCGTGAGGTGATATCCAGGCTTAGAGCCAATATTTCACACGAGTTACGACGAGGGGTAATCAAAAAATGCCCGAATGTTTTCGATCAGAGCGTCGTTCCCAAACAAAGTATCATTTGACCTAATCTTACTCAGGCTGTGGTGTTGAGATCCAACGTTTCTTTCTGCTATTGTATTCCTACAGGGGGAAAATCCCTAGTAGCAAGGCAGCGCATGGCAAACAAGATCGAATATGATGACTATCTTCTGTCCAAATAGGATTTTTGGCAGCCCCAGGATCTGATTTACGACTTTAGCATCTGGTCCGAGGCTCTGCACCGGGCGGCGCAAAATTCTGTTGCGGTAGTCACAATATTGCACGCCTTCATTCGTACCAAATGAAGACAACAATCAGACACTAGGTAAGCGTAGTTCATTGGATAACATTCTGACAATTCCGACTTCTACTCGAGTCATGGCACATTAGCGATTACATGCGAACTATTCTTTATCTGATAACATTTGATAATGTGAGAACACATGAGTGAATAGGTATCGTCCTAAATCATTAGGTACCTATTTCTCGCTAAATTTATACTTATTAGCTCGTGACTGTTCTCAGGAGCATTATGCACTTTATTATTGAAAAGGGAGAAGACGTTAATCCCGTCGATGCATGAATGAAGTGCTAACATTACTGTACACTTCTCCGTCAGCATACTAAAGTTCATCGTTTAAATTGAATTTCAAATCGAGCAGGAATAATACTCTTTGAAATATGAAAGTAGGCCTTGAGATCCACCTCACCGATAAAAAATTGAAGTTGAGTTAAGCGACTTTCAAATAGCTGAAGGTATATCTATTCTGTAGGATTATTTAACTTACAATAAAGCCCAATACTATAAATGAGGCTTCAGTACGTTTGGTGTAAAAAAAGTCGGTAACTTTACTATGAAAATGTTTTTTTTTTTTTCAGCTAAACTGTAATTATTTGCACTAGGAAATGAAAACGCGTACAGCTATAGCGAGCCAAACACGTAGCTACATACCAAATATCTCTCATGTATCAAATTATGAAACGCAAATTCAATGTGTCGAGAGAAAATTGCAAGATCAAAGTCTCCAATTCGCAACGAAACTGTCAAGTAACATCATTTAGCAGCATGAAAAACCTCGCACTGGGCCCAGAAAAACTGTTCATCAAAGAGACAAACAGGAAAAAATTTACGAATAGAAGCAAAATAATACTGGAGTCAACGGCGCTCCACTCACGACAGATCAAAGGGGGGTAAGTAGTACACAACCAAGCGAGGCACGCGCCTTATAATGATATTCGTACGGAAAGGCAAGATTAAGCGGTGTGTTAAAGAATTAAAGAACACCTGCTCCAGTCAGCTGCGACGCAAAGAACCTTATCAAATAAGGAGTCAGTGAAAGAAAGCGCGAATTCGCCAGAAAAACTCGGGAGCGGAGGACACTGGAGAAATATCCGAAAATAGCAGGGAAAAAAGCAGGCGCGGGCCGTCCATTCATGGCGCGAGGCGGCGCGCGGGCGACCAGGAGGCCACCTTTAAGACGCAGCCTCTGGGAAAGCCTTTCGATTTTTTTCACATATCTCGAATTTGACCGATGTAATTTAAGTAGAATTCAACAAGTTCAGCAGGAGAGCGATCGACAAGAACAACACTTCGGACAGAAGCTCAGTGATTAACAAAACAGAGGACAAACTTTGGGAGAAGGCAGCAGTTCGAGAGCTCCTTGGGGCCACCTTTAAGAGCGAACGCGGCGAGCGCTGAGGGGCACTCGATCTCAAATTTCGGGTGACACTAGCATGGGCTGTCGACAGCGGCCCAATATCCGCCGAAGTTATTGGGAGAACATCAAAGATGTGATGAAACTACGACCGGAGAAAGTTTAACGAGAAGAGAGAAAAAGTCACACATAAGCTAAGGATGAATTTCATAGCTAAAGAGCTTACGATGGTAGCAAAAGGCATCGATGAAGGGAAAAGACACGTGTGAACAGCACAGAAAAAAAAGCGCAGAAATTGCAGGAAAACCAAGTAAAGATCAAGGAACACAGTCCAAGACTGACAGGTATGAACAGTCAGTGAGATATGATAAAGCAGCTTACGATCGATGAAAATGAAAAAAGATCGAAGAAAACAAGTAAAGATTACAGAAATTCAGGTAAAAAATCGTACCAACTCATTTTACTATTGGGAAAAATCAGAGAAAAAATACCTTCAGACAAATACAAAACCAAAAAAAAACGGAAAAAAACAAGCAGGTTATCAGACGAAACTTTGATCGAATAGAGAGCCAAATCTGACAAAATCGTTGTATCTACTTCATCGTTTCTACTGCAATGTCAGTTTCGTTACTTGGGGAGTACAAGCAGTCATCACCGCCTTCAATTGAAATAGGATAACTAAAGCGCTACGGTACATATCTCATGATCACGGCTGGACAAGCCCACCAATCAGACTGTCAGTCCAGTGTCGGAGATTTATACTGACAATAAAACATTGGCTACTGCAACACTTCCAATATCAAGGTCACTCGAAATTGATGAACCCTATATTACTCACAAAGATATCTTGCCAAGTATTAAATAGTGCCATGCAATGAAGATTCACGTTTGCCGTAGACAATCAAGTGTTCAGCTGAATCAGATGACCACGTGACTGCACGAATGCCTCGGTCAAACGAACTTCAAGTGAAATTTGCGTTAAACTACGAGGCAACTGACGACAAACACCAAACAACAGGACATTACAGCACTTTTTTTCCGTTGAAGTATCCGACTAAGGCTATGAAAAAACTCCGTTATTCACGCAGTAAAATTTAGACTCATTAGTTACCGCTAAACTTCGTTTTCGTTCTTCAACACCGCACTGTAGTAAGAAAATGTCGCGCACTGATTATGGTAGACTGAAAGAACCTGAAAGAATAGGTCCGAGTAGCCTTAGCAGTCTTACTTCAGGCCAGGGCCGCAGGGCCGAGTGTGGGCCGCATGCGGCAGATACAGCTGGACCCTGGGCCACACTTCACAATCAGGGAACAGGACGAACGAACTGTACCCAGGTTGACTACTTAGGTGAGATATAAACAGAAAACTAAAGGCAATAGTATAACTATCATGTGTCACCAGGCTACCAGCAATGGGGGAATATTGATGATTTTACCGATGGTACGCGCTTCGTTCGGTTAGCCTGTCCACTAATGGCAGCAAGGCGTAGTGTTTCGTAGAATAAAGTCAATAATAACAATACTAATAGTGAGCTACGAATGCCTCGAGACGCGAGACTTACGAGTTCATAACAACATCAAACTTGACTGACTGGAAGTATTGATACTTAGCATCTAACAGGAACAAACCAGGCAGTAAACACTACGTACCTCAGTCAAGAAAGTTTACTCACACAACAGTGTAATTCAACGACATTCCTTAAACGCAGACAGGAATCTTGTCTCCGTTTCAGGAGGAGTCTCTGCTTCGAGATGACACGTTCTACAGCACGCTTGCTTCATCCACATTCGCACAACATTTTCTTTACCTAACACCATGGGAAACCGCGCAGTTGTACTGCTGAATAGGCTGTCAATTAAGTTTCATTATATACAACTTCTGCTGGTCACTCAATTCGGCGGCGGATGTTGTTGCAATTCAAGACAGATGACGTATACGCTGTCTACGTTTCTGGGTTTTCCAAGTTTCGGGAGGTCTGCGCGAAACCGTGGATAACGTAGGCACAGGTCATAATGTTACGCGAATGATGTTTGTCTCTGCTGTTCTGCTGACATTAGGGAAATAAATTGACTTTTAAGTATAGTACAGAAGTAGAAAAATAGTAAAAAGCGAAAGGGAATAAGCTGGTGAGCGGTTTTTGACGAGTAGGAAAATTTAATATATATATATGTAAACCTGTAAATCTCCTTATTGAAATAAAGCACTAACGAAACGGAGAAAACGACAGAAGAAAATAATATTACGTCCGTCATTGTTATTACTACAATACTTATAATGATGTTTCAGCTGCAAAAAAAAAGTCGCAAAGCATATCAAAGAGACAAATGTGAACAAAGAAGACATGAAAGAAAGACATCATCGTCTTACCCTATGGCACGCTCCCAGTCAAGTTCAGGCATTTGGATTGCACGCTACACTGCATACTGTCTTAGTTTCTAAATTATGCTACCGCTGTCCAGAATAATCAACTGGTGAAATAGACCATGAGAGCAGAGATAATTCGACCAGAAACTGCAATATAATCCACGCTGATCCAGGAGATTTTAGGCAGCGATTGGAATTGAATTTCTCCGAGGTCTTCGCAAATTTTCGTCCAAGAATTCCAGTCTGGAAGGCGATGAGGGCGGAGCGAGCAAGCGGCGTTGCACAGCTGCTGCACTGCATGACGTCCGTTTGCAGTCTCGCGCGCTTCACAAAAGTCGCGAGACAAAAGAACGATGCAACTTTGGCCAGTGCAGTAAAACTTGTCTAGAAATGAAGTAGGGAAAGTTAGCGCCTCAATTAAGAGCAGCTTCGCTCGCCACGGCAGTTCAACATGAAACGAACGAAGTCAAGGCGCGAAATGCTGCGGGAGACTTGCGCGACACGTGACAACAGAAGGTTGCGACGGCGTTCTTGTGGTGAGTTGGATTTGTACCGTACAATCTAGATGAGCTCTTCCTCTTTACTTTAATTTGTCCAAACTTGATTGAATTGTGGGCTTTTCATCAGCCGCTGTGGGGAGCTTCAGGTTGTAACCGCGAAGCGACCACGCACGAAACGGACTCAAAAAATTGTTGGTGAATGTACATGGATAATTTAACTCCACAATGAAGAAGTTTGACGCGACAAGCCCGGGGACTGCTATACCCTACGCTCTTACGACTCACAAATTTTGCATTCGATGGTAAGGGCATGTCTGCTGCGACAGATGTCCACAGAAAGAAGGAATGGAAGAAAACCTTCGACTGACAGATGAAATGTTTCATAGCTACTACATAGTACATAGGTACTGCAGGAGTTACGGAGAGTCGCCCAGCTATTGGCGTGCAGAAGCTTAATTAATGCCGACTCTGTTCCACCTGCGCGTCCACAACTCGTTTACATTGAGACGTTTTCTTCTATCCAAGAACAATACGGGATTTCTCCCCAATACTTTTCGGAAATCTCGAAAGCGCTGAAAAAAAACTTTTTTGAGCGCAAACAACAGAGCTTGAAACACTCCAGCAAATGAAGGCAACTGCAGAGCCGTCCGTCCGTATTCAGGAGTAACCCTATCGTGAGACTCACTCTGATGGCCTGATCTTGAACAGTCATACGTTAATTGTGGCCAATGTTTCCAGGTGCTTTCACGCTAAGAAAGTTGTTTTGCACTGCGTCTGCTTATTTGCACCGATCAGAAGTAAGATACAACAGAGTCATTTTGTCATATGGCTGCAAAATGCGTCACAGAAGTATTCGCAACACTCAAAAAAAAGATATCACAAGAAGTGTATCATACATATTACACAAGGCCATCAGAATGCAACAAAACATCGATACAAAATGCAGCTGTGTCACCTCGACTACCTTAATACCTCAACCATATAGCGTCGATAGGTATCAACTTATCATAATGCTGAAAACAATTTAATATAGAAAATTTACAAATATATTCTTCAAGTACAGTAACAATACTGTACTTATTTATCCGATGAGAAGAAACAGACATAGACTTTTGGCAGTAGCAGTAACAGTTACAGATTTCTTAATGGGTCAGTAGCAATAAGAAACTACAGGTACATATTTTTAAAGCACATTACAAAACGTCGCTGCAATTGCCTTCGTTACATATTCGACAGAACCATGAAACGAACACAAGTTACCGTATCGTACGAAGCTAACGGCATGGATTTCCATAGGGATCTGACGACATTGGACATCATACATTACATATGGGGGAGTTTCTAGCACATGGTATGCACCGTGAATACAAAGCTAACCACACTTCTTTTTGACACTAGACATGTCCGTATCCGGGCCTCGACATCACTTTACGGGGAGACGGAGGGCAGATCTTCTGACGAGCAACGCGGCGCAGCCAACTGGGCAGGGGGCACATCGGAGCAGGAGTGTCATGGCTAGCTCTGCAGATCGGCCCCAGTGTCTACAGCACAAGCGGATACTGCAAGCAGATCTCCAGTAGACCAACTTGAAAACAGACATTTGGGGACATTAGGACCATGGCTAATCCTGCAAACTGGTCTCAGTATCACAATACCCACGCGGACTTGAAGCAGATCTTCTGTACACGAACTTGGTAATGCTGCAAACTAAACTACGAGCACACGATGGCAGTGAAGCAATAGCTAGCCATGCAGACCTACCTTAGCATCACACTACGCAGGCGGATTAAAAGCAGATCTTCAGTAGACACAGAGGGCAGTGCAGCAAGCCTGACACACGGGGGCAGCGGGGTCGTCGCTAGCCCTGCAGACAGGAACCGTATACGTAACCATTGCTGCGATCGTAATGCTGCGGACGTAAACACGTCCACGGCGAACCAACAAACATCAAACGCACATGTTGCGTCGAGTTGCAAACACAGAGGCTGTAATATTAACAGGCGCCGAATTGCAGCACTGCGCACCAGCACGTTGGCACTGCGGCACTGCAACAAACTGTGCAGTACAAGTTGCACAACCCATCGTACAGTGACGGTTCTGCTCCGTATAAGGCTAGTCTATAAGTATGGTGAATGACACGAAATAAATAAGGTCCCCAACATATAATGCATTGCAAAAAAAGAAGTAAAAGACGGACAGAAAGTCAGCAGATATAATTTGGTTGTAATGGCAAGAGCTCAGCTGGTACACTAGGATTCAGACATGTGGCAATCAATCAGTAGTGCGTAACTCAAGCCCTGTCGCATGATATTAGTTGCATGACATTCAATGTTTAGTTTTGTTACTATTACACTTGCATCCGGGTGCATAAAAAATCTAAGTAACTATCAACCAAAGCAACGTCGAGCGGTTGAACTTCGATTATATATACAGTACTAGCAAGGAGTAAGACGTAGCAACCAGCTGAATGAGTTGATCGACTCACCTAATCTAAATAGTAAATTTTGTATCTTAACATTTAATTCTCTATTATAATAGTAGTCAGATAGGAACCCAAGTGTTCTTTGTTTCAGGAAATAACGTCCACTATAAACGTAGAGAGCAGCTGGAATAAGCGCCAATCGGAAGTTACAATATCACGGATACTGCACACGACAGAGCTTTGATATGCGCGACTCGGTGGGTATTCTGCAAACATGTCCCTGAGGACGACCGCGCTGTAGCCCAGATAAAGGCACGCACCGGAGGTGATAATGACGAGGTAGATGTTAGTTTCAGTCTGCCCAGCCAGCTACGGCATTGAGGGAAGGCGAGAGATATAAAGTATGCCATGAGAAACGTGGAACCCACAACCATCCCAAGGTTTTGAAGTAAAGCCCTCAAATTAGCTCTACCCTAACTTCACGGGTTTTAGTAATGTTGACTAATAGACCACACTGGAAAAACGAACATAAGAAGAAAAACATTGGGAATGATGAACTAGTTTTGCAGCATTAGTAGTAGGAGTATGAAAATATAAGATAGCAAAGTGGGTACAAAGCAAAAACGCCCCGAAGGCCTGGTTTAGGCTACAAGGGTCAATATTAGAAGACCCAGACAATCCTACTAGGATAAAGAAGGCGTGTTACCGTGGACCCAGCAGCCGGAAGCAATCGCTGATCGCTTATGGGAATATTATGTACCTACACATTTATACAGGGTCAACTTAAGTATCGGGACATGTTTTGTCGAAAAGAGAGATAATGAAGAACTTGGAAGCCGTGATTCTGAATACTTATCATTAACCCCTCGGGAATATAATACAGTATTTCTTTTCGAAATCATTACAGTTTGGCAGGAATAACCTGCAAACACGTGGCAACTGCTGGACGAATTTCCTCGGGGTAAGCGGCTTAAGGGGTTATCGAATTAAACGGTTACTTTACTCAATATGACATCCACTAGCATCAATTATAATCACTCCAACACGTTTACGTATTGGTACAAGCCCCTGTTTGTACGGAGTGCTATACTCGCCTGAGAGAGGACTGCAATGTCGCTATGCACGCAAATTACAAGGTTTCGTATTTCACACTACCTGTACCACGTTCGACTAACAATACCCCAGTCGGTTTGAAGTCTGGCGATCTAGTAAATCACACACCTTTTGGTAGAATGAGAAGCAGCAATTTTTTATAAGGTAATTGTACGGCTTTCGCTCCAAAGCGGATACAAAAGTCATAGACAAACAAGATTTAGGATCGCGATGCGCCCCGATTCACGGCACCAACACTTCATCCAAACTCCTCAAATATTCCACAGTGGTGATTTTATGTCCCATCTTGATGAAATGATGAAATTTAACTAGCCCGTCACCTCCTACGATTCTCAACACCAAGACAGAAGCAGGGTTTGTACTTTTCATCAACACAGCGACTCCAGAGAAACTTCACGCGATCAATTTCCACGTTTGGCGTTAGTTCCAATTTCAGCGACATATTGCACTAGTTCCAATTGATGCGTTCGGGTCAATCAAAATAATACACATACACAATGAGCGAATGCTACCATGCAGTGAATAAAATCTTTGCATGCTTGTCTGCTACTCCCGTAATTACTAGGTACCTACTCCCTGTTCATGTGCGACTCGGTCTTCTTCAAGCACAGACCTGCGGACGACCGCAGCACCGTAGCCGAGATAATGCCATGCAGCTCCGGTTTCATTTACGAGGTTCATTTTTCCTGGGCACACATCCCCTTGAGCAGCTGCAAACTCCGTCCATCAAGCGTAGAAAATTTGCTCGATAGCGCAGTATCTAAACGCATCGACGGCATTGCATATAAAACAAACGCGAGACGGGGCGTCCTGCAATTTGCAACTACAGGAAAAAAACATCAAGGGGCAATTTGGATCTGAATGGTCCACTACTAGCAGGCGAAACATGGCGGGGTGAGGCCACAGCTGACCTTTACGTGCGCGGCAAGATTGTGCGAAACCTTTAAATCCTGGAAAAACAAGGAGTGGTGCAAGGAGACATGTGAACTTTAAACCGAGAAAAATAGAATTTTTTAATCAGGCAATGGCGCTACAACAGATGTCCTTAATTGTTTAGGTGAGATAATTCGCGCTGACTGAGATTATATAGAGCGAGTGATCTATGCTGGACATTGCCAAATGATATATTGCGGGAAGGTAAGACAACTGCAAAGGAAGATAGATAAAATGCTTCTACATCAAAAGCTGTCTCGTATTATATTTAGGACAGCAGTCTAGGTGGCAGGCGCAACGTTAAATTAAAAATCATATCTATTTCCATTCAATTGCAGTGTTTTTGAATAAAAATCTCAATGAATTACCAAAGAGCAAGAAGAACAAGTCAGTTTTAAATTTGCGTCAACAAAAAGTTGTGCGACGAGGCGTAAGACTTAAACAAAAGCCTGCTAAAATGCGGCGAATATGGGATTCAGTGTAATAAAATGAGGCGGATAAATGGATGAGCGCCGGCATTGTGACGCCTGAGTAGTTTCATAGTTCAATGAGGTGCTTCACTTCAAGGACTTCGTAAGCACCGGCATCCTAAGAGAAATATAGCGAGTCGGCAACTAGTGAAATATGTTATTTATAGTTACTGTAAGGGGCCCAGTCTCAATGTTTTTGCACTGAGTTTGTGTGAGGCTCATTAAAATGATCATCAAATGTATCGATTATTATCATTATTTTAGATTATTTGTATTACCAATTATATTATTGCTATATATACTGGTCCTAGTACACCATCTACGATCTTCAATAGATGAAAAATATTACCAAAGTATTTTACTGAATACTGCAGATGCCGCCAAGAATTTTCAGAGAAAGAAAAAATATACTGCTTTTCAAAAATCAGAAGGGATAAGGATGTATGGCAGCAGTTGTTGGCAACATGCTTAATTCGGTAAATGAAAAAAAAAACACAAATGCTCGTTCCCCAAAGCACATCAATGTTTGAAATATCCTTCACGGCAAGAATAACATGCTCAGGGTTTACTTGGTGATTAGAGAAGCTGCCAACACCACCACAAAACACGCACCAGTTTTTACAACCCTTTCGTTACGTTACCGCGGCAGGGCATCGGTTTACAGCTTGTTTCACTGTCGAAAAAACTGCCTGGCTTGTCAGCCTCCACGACTCTGTTGACACAACACCAAGTGCCAATCGTACAGTTTCAAAAATTTATTCTAATTTTGAGTGATAAGAGTGAGGTTAAACTCGCGAAGGCTTGTACGCTCGAAAACGTTATGTTGTTCTCAGTCGCGGAAACGTTTATTACAAGAAGCGGACACATTTACTAATTTATGCTCTCGTGGGCAACTTGCTGTTTGGATGACGCGTCTCCCGAGAGGTACTCCACAAGTTGTCTTGGCAGTAATTAGGCACTCTGAGACACAACTCATTTCAATTGCACTGCACCATCTTCTCACTTTTAACAGCAGTCAACACCTCTCTCTGACTTTTATCCCTGCAACGTGAACGGGTCCCTCGGTCTGCATTGGTAAATGTTCTACTACATACGCCGATTTCCTCTCTTGTTAACCCCAGCACTTACGGTCAAAAGGGAGATTTTAATTTACATTAATAACAATAAATATACCACACTACTGATTGGAGCTCCTCATAAACAAACACTAGTTACAGCAGCGGTAGCAAGGCTCGGTTCCAATCCAAAACAGCAGCAGCAGAGGAACAGCCATGTCTCCTAGTAATAACACCACCACAAACCAGAGATTCCCCAACAGCCCAAACCATTGACAGAACTCCATGCCAGAGGCGGGACCCAAAAGATCAGCTGTGGGACAGGCACAATGTCGCTGTTCACACCCGGCGCGCCACAATCCCAAGTCTTTTTTTTTTTTGTTGCCGCCGAGAAATACCGGCCATACGCATTTTACCACTTCCGTCTTAAAAAAAAACGTCCTTTACGACAAAAACGAGCTTAGCCGGAAGCCATGCACTCTCCTGGCAGTCCCAAAACGAAGTAATATTGCCCAAAGAAGGTAAATGATAGCAGCAGTTTGTATTAGAAAGCGGCCGACCGCAAAACGCAATGAAAGAAGCGGCAATGAATGAGGGAAAATGCATTAGGACTCAAGATAATCTCTAACAGAACTCTGAACTGTTGATGAAAAAGAGTGGGAAAGAAGCTACTGCTTCACACTATGTCATCGCAAAAAAATACCAAAGGAAACATTTCCACTCAACTTACGGCATAACTTGCATTGTCGGAAGAATTAAAAACAACCGAATCAGAAATGTTAATAATACTTGAGCACTCAAAATTAAACTTTCCTAAATACAATTATTTACGAAAAACAAACAGATTCATTCTTACGCGTCATTGAACCAATATCAACCATCATGTCAAGTTAGGAATTAGCCTACTACTCTGTTTAAGTAGTTTAAGCCTGCGTTTCCACTACTAACGGCAATCTTACAGAGAAAGAGAGCAAGGACGTATAGTATGGCGATGGAAACGTAGAACCCATGTACGAGGCTGTTCCCCAGGCACAACGCGCATAGGCACAAGAAATTGGGAAAGAAGAGGAGGAACAGGGAATAGTAACATTAGTAGGAGTATGAAAGCGGAAGGAAGCAAACGATCCAAAGGCCTAGATAAGGCTAAAATAATCTTCGGTATACCCCTAAAGGGCTCGCTACTCCAGATACATACTATCATAATAATATGCTTCATTGTGTACACATAGGGACCTGGTACACCGGAAAGAGCTTAATGCTAAAGTTATATTACATACTAAGATCCAGTAAAACAATCATTACAAACTACAATGCATTGTTTGGCCCCTGTTTGGAAATAGTATTCGCTGCCATTGGCTATACATGATAGTTTGTAGCCTGGACCGTTACGAATCACCTTGAGTAAGGCGTAATCAGCTTTTTCTATCCTGAGCTGGAGACACAGAGCGCATTTTTTTGTCCTGACTTTGAGACAATCAGAACAGTGACCAAACATTCTGATTAGCATGTTGCCTGCTGCGCGGAGCTTTCGCGTTTATTCTCTATATCCTGGTTATCACGAAAATCATAGATTTTACGACCTAGGTAAGAGAAACTGTGAGATTGACACCATTAAATCGAGTCACTTTATCGGAAGGGAGGTTACTTCACCTACGTTTAATATATATATACAAGAAGTTTCAACAGTACTTTATTCAATACACAGTTTACTAGCTTCGCTCTCGCAAATAGAGACTAACTTTTGCAGCTCAGTAGAATGGGAGGGATGCAAGGACCATATCATCAGCATAACTGATCGCATTTACTGTGTGATCGTTAATGTAACGCCCCACTCCAGCTGCGCTCAGATGGGTGTGGATGCTATCAATGAAGACATTAAAGAGAATTGGAGAGAGTAAGCCCCTTGTCGTATGCAATTAATCATGCCACACGCTGATTACGTTGCCGCTCCCCATTTCACATAGCATTTCTGAGTTTGAAACGAGTATTTTAGAGTCTTTACAATATAAGGAGGTACGGTATTTGTTACACAAGCATACACTGTACTCGGTTAAACGCAGCCTTAGCATAGAGATATAAGTCGGACGAACCTAACTAGCCTAACTCTATATGGCCTTCGGCCCATCCTATACCCCCTGAGGAGGTCTACATCAGGCCACATCGATAAATATCTACACGAAAGTGCTGTCAACCACGATCAAGAAACGATAACATGCAGGCGAGCAAGAACGTCCCGTGTAATACCCATCACTAACTTTTAGACCGTACAGACAAGAAGGATATTTGTGTCGCCATTCCTTCGGTGTATCTACCGACAGGTAGAGAAAAATGGCAAGCATATTACAACATAAAAGTTCAATGGTCACAAGTAAGTATGGTAATCGCATCTTTACCTTCTTTTAAAACGAACTCACTGGAAAGAAAATCCCTCATCATTTCATAGGACACTTCACAATAGCAATAATAATTTCATAATTTTCAATTAATTAGTGATCAAGACCCGCGGTACCGATACCTAGAAGCACAGAACGAATTCCATTAATCGCTGTGTTGAATACAAATCAGTTTGACACAAAATAGCTTTCTGCCACTCAGTCTCAACCGGTACCTAAGCAGGAGAGGAAAAATTATCTGCCTAAACTAATCGATGTTTTGCATGCAAACCGGTATACGTTAGGCCGATAATTCCTCACAACAAGTAAACTGCATAATCCAATGCAGCAACCAGTTTTCAAACCAAAAAAAGCCCCAATTGCCACGTCTGCTTGTTGGGCAGCTGCACATGTATCCTCAACTTGCAGTGTCTCTTTTCGGTAAAAGAAAATCTTAAATCCAGCAGAAAGCGGCAGCATTGCTAAATGATTCAAGTAAATCTCTCTAGCAGGTGGGAAAGAAAGGCAGTAAAGGCGACCTTTACTCCAGCTAATGGACCACCAAACAGAATGTTTTTGTAGCAGCGGCAATCAGCAAAGAATAATAGAGTAGGCGCAGAGTTCGGTGCCAACTTCACAGCAAATGTTGGCATAGGCTGGCAGGACTGACGAAATCCCGAAGAGCGTCACCCTGGCAACACACAAGAAAGATTTCGCTAGCTAATGGAACTAAAATGCCTCATAAAAACATTTTCATATTTTCAAAACGGAGAGATACCATGGTAAGTCAATGATTATCCGCGTTCTTCTTTTCACCACGCGCATGAAAAAAAAAATGAAATAGACACGTCATTTGCTATAATGCCCTTCTATTTAGAAGACCTTGATTCAACCACCTAGAAGCCTGCTTACAATTTTCTAGCCATATAACCATTTACGCTCCGCTAAGTTCACATCTTCAATTGAATTAGACAACGTCGCAAACCATCGCTGAGTAGTCCATACGTAGATATGGCAATCGGGAGCAGCGTGACTAGGACACCAGGAAGCTGAATAGTAGAGTCGAACTGGTACATTTTTGTCAGCCAGGAGTATGACACTGGCTGACCCTGGACACGGAGTCGGTGAAAATGGGCCTATTTTGTTGAGAAAGGGTCGGTATCAGTAGGAGTCGGAGTCAAACTTGGCAAATGCGACTCTATAACCCTGGCACGAAGAGTTTTGCAGCACCTCAAAACCAAACTGGTCAATGGTCCCAACGACTTTGGAGGTGGGGGCGCCGCGGTGCATTGTCATGCAACAGCAAAACTTTCTTCTACAATAGGCTTCGCAGTTCGGGGCGGATTGCTCGCTTCAGTTTGCTAGCCAGTAAAAAAAAAAAAACACCGTTGCGTGGACGTCACTACACTAGCACAAAATAAGCACGCATTCGCATGGTGAAGACAGTCAGACGATAATTAAGATACATCGAGCTATGCGTGCGCATCATATTTAGGCCTACGTCCCTTCGAAGCCCATCTAATCTAATACTAAGAATGACCGTCGTGTGTTTATCATATAAATATATATATTTATATGTTCGGTGTCACGCTCTTAACTAAATAGATAGGCGGAATTGATTGAATTGAAATCGTAGCACTGAAGATAATCTGAAGCTTCCGTTGGCACTCTCATGCTTCTTGATTCGTAGTTTCCTCCCACAGATGATTTCGTTGCATGAGCTATTCTACCCACTTTGATGCAATTGTCAACGAAACTGACGAAACATAAGTTTTGACGGCAGTAGACAATTATTTCTTCTAGCTTACTGTTTTCCTCTGACGAAGCAGTTTTTTCTTCATAGGTCAAAATTTGAGCACCTCAAATGAAACAGATATTTGAGGTGGAAAGACGGTATCAACGG
>LQNS02277220.1:2692132-2703454 GCA_001587735.2 Parhyale hawaiensis | reverse complement strand
TACAACAGATGTCCTTAATTGTTTAGGTGAGATAATTCGCGCTGACTGAGATTATATAGAGCGAGTGATCTATGCTGGACATTGCCAAATGATATATTGCGGGAAGGTAAGACAACTGCAAAGGAAGATAGATAAAATGCTACTACATCACAAGCGGTCTCGTATTATACTTAGCAGAGCAGTCTATTTGGCAGGCTCAACATTAAATTAGAAATTATATCTATTTCCATTTTAGTGCAGTGTTTTATGAATGAAAATCTCGATGAATTACCGAAGAGCAAGAGGAACAAGTCAGTCTTAAATTTGCCGTCAACAAAAAGTTGTGCGACGAGGCGTAAGACTTAAACAAAAGCCTGCTAAAATGCGGCGAATATGGGATGCAGTGTAATAAAATGAGGCGGATATATGGATGAGCGCCGGCATTGTGACGCCTGAGTAGTTTCATAGTTCAATGAGGTGCTTCACTTCAAGGACTTCGTAAGTACCGGCTTCCTAAGAGAAATATAGCGAGTCGGTAACTGGTGAAATATTTTGTTTTATAGTTACTGTAAGGGGCCCAGTCCCAATCTGCTTTTGCACTGAGTTTGGGTGAGGTTCATTACAATGATCATCAAATGCATCTATTATTATCATTATTTTACATTATTTGTATTATTAATTATATTAATGCTATATATATATTGGTCCCAGTACACCATCTACGATCTAACTCCAATAGACGAAAAAAGAAGTTACCAATGTGATTTACTGAATACTGCAGATGCCGCCAAGAATTTTCAGAGAAAGAAAAAATATACTGCTTTTCAAAACTCAGAAGGGATAACGACGTATGGCGGCAGTTGTTGGCGACATGCTTAATTCGGTAAATGAAAAAAAAAAACACAAATACTCGTTCCCCAAAGCACATCATGTTTGAAATATCCTTCACGGCAAGAATAACATGCTCAGGGTTTACTTGGTTATTAGAGACGCTGCCAACACCACCACAAAACACGCACCAGTTTTTACAACCCTTTCGTTACGTTACCGCGGCAGGGCATCGGTTTACACCTTGTTTCACTGTCGAAAAAACTGCCTGGCTTGTCAGCCGCCACGACTCTGTTGACACAACACCAAGTGCCAATCGTACAGTTTCAAAAATTTCTTCTAATTTTGAGTGCTTAGAGTGAGGTTAAACTCGCGAAGGCTTGTACGCTCGAAAACGTTATGTTGTTCTCAGTCGCGGAAACGTTTATTCCAAGAAGCGGACACATTTACTAATTTATGCTCTCGTGGGCAACTTGCTGTTTCAATGACGCGTTCCCGGGAGGTACTCCACAAGTTGTCTTGGCAGTAATTAGGCACTCCGAGACACCTCTCAGTTCAGTTCCACTGCACCATCTTCTCACTTTTAACAGCAGGCAACACCTCCCTCTGACTTGTTTTCCCTGCAACGTGAACGGGTCCCTCGTTCTGCATTGATAAAGGTTCTACTACATCCGCCGTTTTCCTCTCTTGTAACCCCAGCACTTACGGTCAAAAGGGAGATTTTAATTTACATTAATAACAATGAAAATACCACACTAAATGACTGGAACTCCTCATAAACAAACACTAGATACAGCAGCGGTAGCAAGGCTCGGTTCCAATCCAAAACACCAGCAGCAGAGGAACAGCCATGTCTCCTTGTAACACCACCACAAACCAGAGATTCCTCAACAGCCCAAACCATTGACAGAACTCCATGCCAGAGGCGGGACCCAAAAGATCAGCTGTGGGACAGGCACAATGTCGCTGTTCACACCCGGCGCGCCACAATCCCAAGTCTTTTTGCTGCCGCCGAGAAATACCGGCCATGCGCATTTTACCACTTCCGTCTTAAAAAAAAAGTCCTTTACGACAAAAACGAGCTTAGCCGGAAGCCATGCACTCTCCTGGCAGTCCCAAAACGAAGTAATTCCGTCCAAAGAAGGTAAATGATAGCAGCAGTTTGTATTAGAAAGCGGCCGACCGCAAAACGTAATGAAAGAAGCGGCAATAAATGAGGGAAAAATGCATTAGGACTCGAGATAATCTCTAACAGAACTCTGAACTGTTAGTGCAAAAGAGAAGCTACTGCTTCACACTATGTCATCGCAAAAAAATACCAAAGGAAACATTTCCAGTCAACTTATGGCGTAACTTCCATTGTCGGAAGAATTAAAAAACAACCGAATCGGATATGTTAATAATACTTAAGCATTCAAAATTAAACTTTCCTAAATACAACTATTTAGGAAAAACCAACAGATTCATTCTTACGCGTCAGTGAACCATTATCAACCATCAGGTCAAGTTAGGAATTAGCCTGCTACTCTGATTAAGTAGTTTAAGCCTGCGTTTCCGCTACTAACCGCAATCTTACAGAGAAAGAGAGCAAGGACATATACGGTAGTATGGCGATGGATACGTAGAACCCATGCACGAGGCTGTTCCCCAGGCACAACGAGCATAGGCACAACAAATTGGGAATGAAGAAGAAGAACAGGGAATAGTAACATCAGTAGAAGTATGAAAGCGGAAGGAAGCAAAGTGGGCACGAAAGACAAACGTTCCAAAGGCCTAGATAAGGCTAAAATAACCTTCGGTGTACCCCCATAGAGCTCGCTACTCCAGATACATATTACATAATAATATGCTTCATTGTGTACACATAGGGACAGGGTACACCGGAAACAGCTTAATGCTAAAGTTATATTAGATACTAAGATCCAGTAAGACCATCATTACACACTACACTGCATTGCGGCCCATTGTTTGGCCCCTGTTTGGAAATAGTATGCGCTGCCATCGGCTATACATGATAGACAGTTTGTAGCCAGGCCCGTTACGGATCACCTTGGCTAAGGCGTTATCAGATTTTTCTATCCTGAGCTGGAGACACAGTGCGCATTTTCTTGCCCTGACTTTGAGACAATCAGTATACTCTGGAACAACTATCATACTTGCACTAGTTGATTTCGGCACATTCATCAGCCGCCGAAATATGCCCTTATAGGCTATATGTAGGCATCCAATCGATTTCTGCCTTGAAGTTAGACCAAAGCAAGTTACAGCACAGGGGTTGGCAGAAGCATCGAAACAGCCGCATTTAACCTCATCTGAGCAGTGACCAAAATATTCTGATTAGTATGCTGCCTACTGCGCGGAGCTTTCGCGTTTCTTTCTCTTTATCCTGGTTATCACGAAAATCATAGATTTTATGACCCAGGTAAGAGAAACTGTGAGATTGACACCATCAAATCGAGTCACTTTATCGGAGGGGAGGTTAATTCACCTACGTTTAATATATATACAAATAGTTTTAACAGTATTATATTCAATACACAGTTTACTGGCTTCGCTCTCGCTAATTGAGACAAATTTTTGCAGCCCAATAGAATGGGAGGGAAGCAAGGATCATACCATCAGCATAACTGAGCGCATTTACTGCGTGACCGTTAATGTAACACCCCACTCCAGCTGCATTCAGATGGGTGTGGATGCTTTCAATGAAGATATTAAAGAGAATTGGAGAGAGTAAGCCCCCTAGTCGTAAGCAATTAGCTAGTCATGCCAAACGCTAATGACGTTGCCGCTCCCCATTTCACATAGCATTTCTGAGTTTGAAACCAGAACTTAAGCGTCTTAACAATATAAGGAGGTACGGTATTTGTTTCACAAGCATACACTAAACTCGGTTAAACGCAGCCTTAGCATAGAACCATAAATCGGACGAACCTAACTAACCTAACCCTACTTATATGGCCTTCGGCCCATCCTATACCTCCTGAGGAGGTCTACATATCAGGCCACATCGTGCTGTCAACCACGATCAAGAAACGATAACATGCGACCAAGAACGTCCCGTATAATACACTAACTTTTAGACCGTACAGATAAGAAGGATATTTGTGTCGCCATTCAGAATTGTCATAACCATGCTTTCATGACCAATGCACATTTCGTCCACTATACACGCGTATATGCTTGTGAGGATTTCAGCTTCACCCATATGTACTCGTCTTCCTCAAGTCACAATCATACATAGTCTTCCTCGAGTCACAATCATACATAGTCTTCCTCGAGTCACAATCATACATACTGCATTTGAGGTTTTTCTTCCTGAAAGTATTGTTGGCTAGCACAAGTCAGCGATTGTCGTGGTGATCAACCCAGTGCGGATGTTGTGAAGTGTGATATTCAGTAATGAGTAAATGAGCATCTTCCTACAAGAAGTGTTGTTGTTTCAGACGTATCCGTCACTATTAAGAGACAAGATACTTCCCAATGTGGAAGCAACCCTTAACTGAATGAAGTAAGATATACTCCTTCGGTGTATCTACCGACAGGTAGAGAAAAATGGCAAACATATTATAACATAAAAGTTCAATGGTCACAAGTAAGTATAGTGAGCGCATCTTTGCCTTGTTTTTTGGAAATGAACTCACTGGAAAGAAATTCCCCCGTCAGTTCATAGAACACATCACAATAGCAATAATAATTTCATAATTTTCAATTAATTATTGATCAAGACCGGCGGTACCGATACTACAAGCACAGAACGAATTCCATTAATCACTATGTTTAACACAAATCAGTTTGACGCAAAATAGCTTTATGCCACTCAGATTCAACTGGTACCTATGCAGGAGAGGAAAAATTATCTGCCTATACTATAATCGATGTTTTGCATGCAAACCGGTATGCGTTAGGCCGATAAATCCTCAAAACAAGTAAACTGCATAATCTAATACAGCAACCAGTTTTCAAACGAAAAAGAAAACAAGCCACAATTGCCAAGTCTGCTTGTTGGGCAGCTGTACAGGTATCCTAAACTTGCAGTGTCTCTTTTCGGTAAAATAAAATCTCAAATCCAGCAGAAAGCGGCAACATTGCTAAATGATTCAAGTAAATCTCTCTAGCAGGTGGGAAAGGAAGGCAGTAAAGGCGACCTTTACTCCAGCTAATGGACCACCAAACAGAATGTTTTTGTAGCAGCCGCAATCAGCAAAGAATAATAGAGTAGGCGCAGAGTTCGGTGCCAACTTCACAGCAAATGTTGGCATAGGCTGGCAGGACTAAGGAAATCCCGAAGAGCGTCACCCAAGCAACACACAAAAAAGAATTCGCTAGCTAATGGAACCAAAATGCCTCTTAAATATATTTTCATATTTTCAAAAGAGAGAGATACATTGGTAAGTCAACGATTATCCGCGTTCTTCTTTTTTCCCTGCACATGAAAAAAAAAGGAAATAGAAACGTCATTACTATATTGTCCTTCTATTTAGATGCCCTTGGTTCAACCACCTAGAAGCTTGCGCACTATTTTCTAGCCATATAACCATTTACGCTCCGCTAAGTTCACATCTTCAACTGAAATAGACTACGTCGCAAACCATCGCTGAGTAGTTCATACATAGATATGGCAATCGGGAGCAGCGTGACTAGGACACCAGGAAGCTGGATAGTAGAGTCGAACTGGGACATTTTTGTCAGCCAGGAGTATGACACTGGCTGACCCTGTGCACGGAGTCGGTGAAAATGGGCCTATTTTGTTGAGAAAGGGTCGGTATCAGTAGGAGTCGGACATATATAGGAAAAAAGAGAGTCGGACATTGGCTGGTGCCCGAGTCGGAGTCAAACTTGGCAAATGCGACAATATAACCCTGGCACGAAGAGTTTTGCAGCACCTCAAAACCAAACTGGTCAATGGTCCCAACGACTTTGGAGGTGGGGTGCGCCGCGGTGCATTGTCATGCAATTCAAAACTTTCTTCCACAATAGGCTTCGCAGTTCGGGGTGGATTGCTCGCTTCAGTTTGCTAGTCAGTAAAAAAACACCGTTGCGTGTACGTGACTACACTAGCATAAAATAAGCACGCATTCGCATGGCGAAGACAGTCTGACGATAATTAAGATACATCGAGCTGTGCGTGCGCATCATATTTAGGCCTAGGTCCCTTCGAAGCCCATGTCCTAAATAAAGCACCGTACCTTAAAACTGCTCTTTTTCAGCCCTCAAAGCCAAAACGCTTCTGGACAAGGCATTTTGGTTCCATTTACTACATTAAGTTGTTACCGGCAGCCCATCGACAAAGTAAAAACAAAGGAGACACCAGTAAACTACACTGGGTTTTCTTCGACTCAACAGAGGGGAGGGGGTAACAAAACGAGTGATTGATGTCCCGGTGCTAATTGGCTTAATAATATTGATGGAGCACCAAAGTCATTATTTTGAAAAATGAGGCGAACGCTCCGGTGACAGTTCGAGGGAGCCACACGGTCGTATCATTAGGATACGAGAAACAAACAAATGTGCAGGTAAATGTTAAAGAAAACGGCGAAGTTGAACAGTGATGATCACCGCATATGGGTACCATGAGGAACCCCCCCCCCCCAAAAAAAAAAAGAGAGAACACACAACAAAAACTGTCAGTACATAACAGTACTAATTCACACACTCTCGTGGTTATTTTATGGAAAAAGATCCCTCAAAGGCTACAGATTCACGCGTGTCAGTGCGACTGCTACATCTATATCTTGTTACCTTGTCACCTCCGAAAATCACCTAACACTTCTTCTTTCTACCATGAATTATTATTATTATATTTTGTTTAACTTCTTCCACCATGAATTTACTATGACTGATGTTTAACTATAAATATTAAGTTTTATGGACAACGTCAAATTTACCTGAAAGACTATAAAGCTTAAATTAGCAAAAAAATGAAGCCCAACAAATAAAATTTATCAATCAAAATTAATATTTTAAATTACACTTCAATTCTTTTATCATAAATTCCAGTAGATGGCTAACAAAACTCAAGATAAAATACATAATGATACTGTGTAGTTTCCAGCTACACACTGTATTAAAGAAAGAGGTTACGAGCTTACTCCGTACTATTCACGAGGTAAATCGACTGACGCTATAAGAAGGAGATGAGGTGGAGACAAGAGGTCTTCAAGAGTGACAGATGCCAAACGCAATGCACTTCAGTGACTCGTCTAAGGGACCACAAGCGAAGCTCCATTCACTATCATAACAAATGATACTAAACCGGGCAAGCTCACGATCGAGAGCATGATGTTTATACTTAACTTTCAACATCATAGATTAACGTACGATCGTAGAATAGCAAACAGCTCAAATTGTGCCAATTCGGAGCACAAACAGTGCAATTATACTGACCTTCAACGTTAATAATAAATATATTAGCAACAACAATTTCACTAAATTTTGCCTATTCCAAACAAAAAAAGCAAGTCCTGTAAACCAACAACCAATTACAACCTAATAATGTGAACTTTAGGTAGCTGCCAATGTACGTGCCCCATAATAGCACGACATCACGTATATATCTGACTACGCACGGGATGGCAGGTGCAGCTCCCAGTGAGACACATAAATGCATTGTTAACTATAGAGCACGCTGAGAGTGCATACCTCCGCCAAGCAAGGCAACGGTAATAAAAAATTCAAATTGGTTCTGCAACCACGAGTTTATTTGTATCAACAGCAAAATCTAATCTTTTATATCTTTTAACAGCATAAACAGTTTCAGTAACTTTCTGGAAGATCCGTAAATAATTTTTTGAGTAATTGTGCTAACAAACATTCTGACAAAATTAGTCGAAAACACAAACGGATCAACCGATCATTACTAAAATTTAATCAATTAGCTATGTCTTTCAACACTACAAACAATTCCTGTAAATTTCATTAGGATCCATTAATTCATAACTTTTTGATTTATTGTGCTAACAAGCATAAAATTAAAAACAGCGACAAACGAACAAACAGATCACAAAATTTGATCATTTACTCTTTTTGATATACCAAACAACTCATGTTAATTTCATAAAATGACCTTCATAACTTTTTGAGTTATGGCATTAAAGCAAAGTGAGGCAAACAAACAAACAACAGACAAACAGATGAACGGCTCTTCACCACAAGTTAATCACCTGTTCCTCTTAACATACCTAACAATCATTGTAAATTTCGCCAAAAACTGTCCATAACTTTTTTGAGTTATGTTGGTGACAGACAGAGAGACACACAAACCAGACGAAAACATAACCTCCTCGGCAGAGGTAATAAATGAGTTTCTTCGTGGCTGAGCACGAATTCGGATTCGACGAAGAGATGGCAGGCGTCTCCTGTTCGTACAGATACGATTCCTTTCTGTAGTGGGGGCAATATTTCCCGAGGAGACACAGCACACGTTTACCAATTGCAGGACACAGGTATATATATGGTTTAAAAACAGGCACTGCCCGCACTGAACAACCAACTCTCGACAAAGTACTCAGTATCTCGCAAGCTAATTGCTCGCAACAACCTTTAGCGATACTGCGGGCTCAATGCCGGATCAAGCAAAATGCATTACATACAGATGATTAAAAAACAAAATATTGACACGGTAGAACAATAGTATAGAATAAAAGCAACAAACAATAATCAATCGGCAGTCCCATTGAAAGTATTTAATCGTACTTTTTCATGTCTTTTAGAAAATTCTTACTTACGCTGATCTTGCTGTTGTGTTCTTTTTTACGTCTTTTAGAGTGTTCTAGTGAATACTTTGCTTCTTAATTGCATTCCAAGAATTTCATGTACGATTTTCTTTATTATTATATTATTGTTATTATCATCCTATTGAAGGTTTTCCAGCCGTATTAGATACGAAGACTATAAAACAACGATCCAATTTTGTATAATATAGTTTAGAAGGTGAGTCGAACTCAGATGAGCTCTTTTAATACAATCTTGGACAGGTGCACCATATCTGGCCGGAAATAAGGCGCGAGCATTTCTAACCCTACCGGCTCAGCCGAACGTAATTGCTCAGCCATGCTGCGCAAGAAAAGAGACGAAAAACGAAAAGAGAAGAAGACAGAAGAAAGCGAACACTCGNATCTGGCCAAAAATAAGGCGCGAGCATTTCTAACCCTACCGGCTCAGCCGAACGTAATTGCTCAGCCATGCTGCGCAAGAAAAGAGACGAAAAACGAAAAGAGAAGAAGACAGAAGAAAGCGAACACTCGAGCGGGGGGTCCCTTCCGTGCCCCCCCCCCCCACACGGGAGCATATAGAAGTCCCATGGGATGGATCGCTTGCCACCATTCGGCGGCCCATCTCGCGAAACAGAAGGGGAAATATAGTGAATCTACCTAGCTCTACAAAACTCACCTTCTCAGCAGGAACGGCGGACAGATGCTACATCCCCTGCGGAGAATTCACTCGGGATCATTGGGTGCGTGTCTTCTTCCTCTATTTCACAACACTGATGACGGATATGCTATGATCCGGAACGTTCGCGCTATAGATAGTAAACATGTTTTATATATATACTGTAGCCTAGTTCTCCTTTTTATGCTTAGCAACGAAAGGTAATGCGGTACCTACCAAGGAAGAGAGTGAGAGAAGCAGCAATGCGGCGTCTGTCGAGAGCAGCATCTGCGGTAACAGCTTATAAGAAGGACGGCCGCGGTGCCGAGGGACCGCGTAAGTCCATTGGGGAGCCAATGAGCTTATCAAGCTTAGACAGCCTCATGCGGGCGTGACACACACAACAGCCGCTCTACTGCCCAGCTACACGTAAGAATTTGTGGAAATTTACCGTTGATTAGGAGTCTAGGACCACTTCTTTTCACTTATGAGCAGGAGCAATAGCGAAAAAAGAGACATTGACTTCCTAGTTATACACTCTGAAAATGCGAATTATTTTCATTGATTTGCATATTTGTTTGGACTTGAGAAGAATTGTGAAAAATCAGCAGTGAAAAGAGAGCGTGACTTTCAAGCTACACAAATGCATCGATAAATTGCCGCTGACACTATTATTTTTGCTTAAGTGCGTACAACGGACCTCGACTTGCTAGCTCTACTGAAGAATTTTCATGTTTTACTGACTGGAAGAATTTCAATACTGTGATTTCACATTTTGACAAGAAGTGTTTCCTTACTCAAGTTCCAGTTTGCGAAAAATGTCTTTGAGTCACTTATTTTGACTTTTGAAGAGTGCTAGAAACATCTCGACAACGAGGGCCTTTGCATGCCTCGCATGAAATATTCTTCTAATAACAAAGAACATAAAATAAGGTAGTTCGTGGGACACAATGCATAATATCAATGCGCTTGGAGTTCACTGTATATGAACCATATATAAGTATCAGTTTCGGGCCTCCTGGGAGTCCCATTCCTGGACCACGTTAACAGTGGACAGGAGGCCCCGCGTCAGCAGCCTGAAAATGCATTTGCTTGCAACAATAAATTTTACAAAAAAAACACCAGAGTAATCATTTTGAAGCCAGGCCTGCTACTTGCATATGAATCGAGGAAATGCAGAGCAATCTCAATCTGAATTAAAGGGTTCTTAAACCGTATTTCGCCAGGACGCCGCCGTATTTCGACAGGACGAGTGGCGAGTAGGTAGGTATATGCATCAGTAAAACGATTTTGCACGAGCAGTTCACTGATCTACCAGAAGCCTGCGCGTCAGGAACAAAGGAAGAGTTTTACCGCAACATCGTTTCACGGCAGCACGTAACTAATTGGAGATAATTGGTCGGCATCGCCAACACAAGGATCCGCCAAGTCATCGAGGAAGTTCAGCCGGTCAACGTGACAACGAACGAGGGGCGCAGGGTCGGATGTCAGTCACGGATAGGGTCTGTGGCGGAGGTACGTAATACAGCGGGCAACAATTTGATTTGTGGATCAATAGTGGAAAACGATACTTCGTGAGGGCCGATAAGCGTGGACTATACAAAAAAAAAAGCTGAATAGAGCCGCCGATCACGGTGCCCTAATCGGGACTCCAACTTGACGTGATTTAATACATCACCAATGTTGAGCTATCGAGCCTCAATAAAATATGGGTTTTCGTTAACGTAAACTGGCTTTCGCCATTCGAGAGTGACGCAAAATTTTTCTATACATGCATTGCTTGTTGGGAAAACCTAAAATGTGTTTGCAGCGACTGACATTATAGCGATAGTGTAATGGTATCTGAAGTCGAATCGATCTTTATCGGGGAAAATTAATCCGGGTAGTATTTTCTAAGCTTTGAGCAACGACTGCCGCTCGAGTGCATAGGGCTCAACCACCTCTACCACCCCCATCAAAAAAAGAAAAACGTCCAGTGATATTTTAAATGTGCTCTTCTTGTGAAAAACCTAAAATGTGTTTGCAGCGACTGACATTATAGCGATAGTGTAATGGTATCTGAAGTCGAATCGATCTTTATCGGGGAAAATTAATCCGGGTAGTATTTTCTAAGCTTTGAGCAACGACTGCCGCTCGAGTGCATAGGGC